>JANQAP020357785.1:0-17040 GCA_026874005.2 Erythroxylum coriaceum | reverse complement strand
CATGACATACATTTGAGTGTTATGTTTTGATGGTTGAATATACATGACATGATTTATGTGATAACATGTTTGTCTATAAGTTCTTTGAGCTAGAACCATGGATAATTTAATTGCTAGATTAAAATGACACACACACACACACATATATATATATGCTTGATTGTGTGTGGCTCGTTACCAATGGCTATAGGCACATTAGCCACCGAGCTTCGCAGCTCATCCCATTATTTTTCCCACTCCTCATGTGCAGAAAGAGTGGATAATTGATCTTTGCAAATCTTTGGCAAACTCCAAGATATCTATCTTTTGTAACTAAGTTAGTTCGAATAATTTTGGTAGCTTTATAAGCATATAAAGCTTGAGCATTCATATATGTTTTGTATTATACTACAGTTGTGACCTTTGATATGTAATTAAAGTTATCTGCATACTTTGTTTTGTTTGAGAAATGAAATTAAGAGTAGAAGAAGTTTCCTTCATACATGTTCAAAACTACCTTTTGTGTTTGGGTTGTTAATTATGGCTGAGAATAAAATTGTATGTTGATAGCTGGCCCTGAATAGTTTTAAAATGAATTGTTATGTTGGGAGTTCTGTATGTACGTTTAGTGTTGTTGGATCTGGGATTCTTTTGGAGTATGTAAAAGCTAATAATAGGCAAAGATAAAAAGGGCGACACAACTGTAATACTATTCCTAACAGAAATTGTTCCCTGATTTTGAATGACTAAACTATATTGATGTAGGTTGAATCAGACAAAGTTGTCTTCATAAAAGTTATAGCTTATTCTTTTAGCTTTCTGATGGTATAAAGTTTGTAATTTTTCGACATTAAAATTGAGAGATATTATTTTTACAAGTTTGAGTGCACATCAGGAGTGCACGATCATGTGTCGTGACCGAAACCCTTTTTAACAGGGGTGCAAGATCGTGCATATGTACAATTTCGACCGACACCATTTTTAATGGAAGTGCACGATCGTGTACTAACATGATCATGACAAAGTTAGTTTTTCACTTAGGGTGCACGATCGTGCTTATGTATGATCGCGCATGATCCCTTTTTCATTATTACGCACAGTCGTGACTTGAGAAGTCACAACGGTGATTTTTCTTGATGTGCACGTCGTGACTTGAGTAGTCACGACCGGGACTTCTTTTATTATTAAAGGTTTTTTTTACTCACAACTGAGACTTCTCTTCATTATTTTATTTTTTTCTTTACTCACTTGATATTCACCCAATCCTCATGTGTTTTAGTCATGAATTAAGTACCGAGACCCAGGCCCAACATGGATAATGTGCATACAGCTAGATATGATATGCTTGACTTATCTTATTTGAGACGCTCTGAAATTTTGGAGCCCAATTTTATGGAGCTCTAAAATCCTCAAACGCGCACCACAGTAAAGAACATGAAGGGAAAAGATACAGCCCTTCTTGACCATCCACATATCAGGCACCCTGGAGCCTCAAGAAGAACCAATGGAAGAGGAATGAACCACAGCAGCAGAGGTTGACAAATTCCAGCAAATCCTTGACCAAATGGCCTCTAACCATTAAAAAATGATGCTGCAACTTAATGAGCTCAACATCAGATGAGACAAGTGCATAATGAGTAGCGGTACTTCTAGAGGAATAACATTGAAGTCTCTTCTCTAACGCCTTCACCACCATAATCTCCATAAGCTTTCTTACGCTAAACTTTTTACATTGTTTTATTTACTTTGTTATTTGTTTTGTCTTTTTGTTTGGTTTGACATCTTTTTGTTTGGTTTGATTTCATTTTACCTTATTGGTTTACTTGTCACATTAAGGACAATGTTTTTTCTAAGTGTGGGGGGGGGTGACATTTACTTTGTCAATTGCATTGTTTTAGTTTGTTTTAGTCACTGTTTGCATTTTATTAAATAGGATGCATGTTTTAGGCATATTAGGTTGTTTTATGTTCTTTTGTGTTAAGAAATGGAACCATACTTAAATCATTTTGATTTTTTTTGCTATGAGATTTTTTCTTGCTAGTTAGAATGAGATTGAATCCATGCTTGAACTCAGATTAGGCTACTTGAGTAGAGAGTGAACCATGTTGAGTGATAAAAAGTAGTTGGTTGCATAAGCTTACTCATAATTTGACAATTGAGCAACGAGGTAGTGTAGAGATGCATAATAAATTTTTTCATTTAAGCTAATGTAAGGATTGAGCCTATATGACTCCATTTATAGTCATTTTATTTCTTTGTTTGTGTGATGTTTCCTTAGGTTATTAGCTTCAAAACTTGCTTTAAATCGGTTTACGTCTACTGGATGTATGCTTAATCGAGATGATTAAGGTCCTTTTTGTGTTAACCCTTGGCTTAAATGACCTACCTTTTATTATCCCTTGCTACCACCGTTGAGCCTTAACCATTTTTTTTAAAATACCCTACATTTTAAAACCTAAAACCCCATTAACCTACCCATTCATAAGCTTAGTAGAGTATTAAGGAATGCATTAGTTGGGATTTTTGCTACAATTGTTTTCCAAGAGGAGTTGAGTGATACTTCTACCCTTGAATCACATTGTATTTAGTTGTTATTTGTTCACTGTTTCTTCCATTTAAAAAAGAAAAAAGAAAAGAGAAAAGAGAAAAAGAAAAGAAAGGGAAAAGGAAGAACATTTTAGTAGCATCAATAAGTGCGAAGTAGTAGTATATTTACACTTGTGTATCTCAGAATTATGTTTTGTTATCCCTTTGTCCATATATTACTTTATGAATGCTTGTGTTAAACCCTTTACCCTTTTTACCCACCTTAACCCTTACCACATTACGACTCAAAGCAAGTCTTTTTGATCTATTTATTCATGTAATCATTGTAGAGGAGAATTGGTGTATTAGCAAACCTATGGTAGTGTAGTTTCCTACAGGGAGCTTGAGCGAAACACTAACCATCAAACACTTGAGAGAAATGAGGTAAACTGTAAGGAAGATTCATTTTGCATCTATACTTATCTTTGAGTGATGGTGCCATATGTTGAGTTCGCTTATGTACACTAATGAAAAGTAGTCATGATATGTGTAGTACCTTGACATTTGAGTTGGCCAAAATTTGAGGGATTGTATATTTTGATCTTCGTGAGAATGAAGTGATGGAACTGATTGGTTGTGTTTGATTTTACTTAAGGACATTCAAAGATTTAAGTGTGGGGAAGTTGATATTTATGCATTAGTGTGCATTTTTCTAAGTATTTGGCATGTGTTTCTTGTGTAATAGATTATTATTGTTGTGTTTTAGGATTTATTTTCTATGTTTTTCTTTAGTTTGATCTTCATTGTTGTTGTTTTATGTTTGATGTTGATTTAGGGTAAGAATTGATCATTTTGATGTAGGAATAGAGGGTGGCCACCTTTGTGATTGAGCTAAAGACCAAGAGAGGAGAAGGGAAGTGGAGGAATTATAACACAAGAACCCACGATCATAGGTTTTATGCCAATTCGCACAATCGTGGGATGCCTAACCTAAAGATACACGAGGGTTTGATTTATTTTTAGGTTTTCTTAACTATATAAGTTTATACCCATAAAGCTGAGAGAGCTTCAGTGGAGACTTTCCTCGAGTAAAAACACAAGTTTAGAGTCTTATGAGAGGTAAAGAATCAGGGTTTTTCATTCATAATTGCGAAAAGAGCATACCAACATTGAATTTTCCAGATTTAGGCAAAGAAGAGGAGGAGTTTTATTCGTTTAGTTTTCTTTCGTTTTTCTCTTCTAACATTTGTATGATGGATTATTTGATTGTTGGGGATGTTAACGATATCATGAGTAGCTAATTTATTTTTAGAGATTATTTTTGAACTTCTTGTTAAACTCTTATTTTATTGATTTGAATGAATGAAGCTTTTGATGAATGTTAAAATTATATCTTGCAATATATTGAGAGATTGAGTTGGGTAATTTGTGTAAGGTTGTACAATAAGAATTGGCACTCTATAAACCTACATTCATCAAGTTAATTGATTAGTTAGAGATAGATCTTGGCTAATTAGTTGATTACCCATAGGATAACTTAATAATTAATTGAATTGGTGGATTGATTTTGTAGATTGAGAGATTGCTTAATCATTTTCATTTAATTTGATTAGGGATAATTAATTACACCTTAAGAGAGGGTAGTTAATACATTAGGATATCTTAGGTGAGGCACAATTCAATTAACAAAATAGGAGGGATTTAAGACAGGGAAAAAGTTATCTTTAGTTGTTAAAATCTTGAATTCCAAGTTTCTTCATTTTTCGCTATCATTTGTGCAGTGTTAGTTGTTTAATTTAATTTAATTTTCCATTTTATATCCACTTAAAATTTTGGTTCTTAAATAAAGATCAATCTGAATTAAGTGGTTCCTAAGCACAATCCTTTTAGGATCGATATCCGCTTTTTACTACAAGTTGCAACCTGTACAGTTGTAGATTTGAGCATAAAACTAGTCTTTTGTTTTCCATTTAACATTTACTACCAACATAAACCAACATAATTCTATATTACACCCGTGTTGGCTTAGTAACTCAATAATAATGATCATGCAGTTGAGGTATTTTGAAAATATTGGTCTGAAGGCTATGAACACAAGTCCATGTTTAGGCCATATTGTTCATTTGCTAAATTATCAAAGAAATATAATGTTCAAGTATCCTACACACACAAGTATCCTACACAATTTGAACATAAGTCCACGTTTTCCCTGTGTTTTAAGAACATATGTCCATATTTAAACCGTATTCCTCCAAAATCATGTCAAAAATTCTTTAACTAGGTCTTACTAGCTCAAAATTTTCTTTTTTCATTAGAGATCTAAAACAAAGGTTGCTAATAAAATACAAGCCATTTTTAGTACCAAATCTAATAAAAACCATTAAATTTCAAACAAAATACTCTCAAAATCATGCTAAGAACATAATCAAATTGGCATTTATCAATCTATTAACCATGTTCTTAATTATATAAGGATAAAAGATCTCATCAACCCACAAAAACCATTGACAAGTAGCCCTAAGGTTGGACATTGATGCAAGTTTTATTGATTCCATTAAGACCATGGGCATAAGATAGAGGAGTTGGAACATTTTATAGTAAACAATTATACAAGTTTTATCGATTCCTTATAAGAAGTTTTATATTCCAATTTCAAGCGATTATACAAGATTTAATAATTTTATCCTGCAAGATTTATGAAAGGTGCTAAATTCCTTATTGAAAAAGACAGTCAAACATTTTATAGTAGATGATCCTAGGCCTGGAGGTAGTGGTAGATAACATAATCAATCTCGATCTAAAGAGCATTACAATAAACCTAAGGGGGCATCACCTAAGGCTAAGGTCATAAATATAATAGCAAGGGGATATTTAATAGTGAGTTGATCATAGTTAAAAAAATCATGGAAGCCTAAGCCTTTTAATCAACATTACAGGTGAAGCAAAGAAAAGAATTTAACGAAGAAAAGTATATTTGAAGATGAAGACCTACAGGTGGCCAACCCATGATTAAGTTGAGATCGTGGTTACAATAACCTTGGTCAACTACAAAGTGATAAAGATCCTAGTAGATAATAAGAGATTTATCAACATCATATTTTACAATGTGTTTAAGGCACTAAAATAATACACAAAACACATCTTAAACCTATATCAACACCCTTTATTGGCTATTAGGGAGGGTAAGTTCGTTACTCAGATAAGATCATTCGATCACTAAAGTTGAGACCTTAGACCTAAGTAAATAATTATATTTCTATAAATTCATATATGTTATGTCTAGTTTCTATTGCTTTTAATTGCCTTCAAATCTTGATTTTGGTTACAAATTCTTATGAGTTGATCCAAATAAGAGATAAATTGAATGAAAATGGTGTGAATATTGCCTGCTTGTTGATTGGATTAATTTGTGAATTTTGCATGAAATTTTAAAGTTCACATCACTTTGCATGAAAAAAATACAATATGCATAAGGTGGTGACAAATTTGTCTTTATTCACCAGTGTGCAACCTTATGTACGGGGGTGACTAGCCCTAATGGGGTGACAAATATAGTCACCCCGTACAAATTCACATGCACTCTTTTAATCCGTCTATTTTATTACATGGCAATTGTAAGTTGAAGGGGCACAAAAATCTAAACCTAGACAAGGCTTCAAATAAAAAGGATAGGAGGGTGGCAATGACATCTTTCATTCACTCTTCATTCTTTACATAGAGAGACACTTCAGGTGGCAGATAAAGAGAGAAGGGAAGAAAAAAAAGAGAAACAGAGAGAGTTGGTGAAGAGAGAAACATAGCAGAGACCTGGAAGCAGAGCAAGCCTTCGACCATCTGGTGAGAACAAGCTGAAGTAGAATGCGAGAGCTAATGTGGGAAGCTTGAGAGGGGTAGGAGACCACTGCCTTCACACTCACCTGATCCTTGTTTGCTTATTCTATTTTTATCTATTGCTTAGTTTCTTGTTGAATTATTGAACTTATCACTTGTTAGCTTAACCAACTGTTATTTATTTTTGTTTCATAGTTCATTTAGTATTCACTGTTTTATCGTTTAACTACTTCTGTTGACAGTAACATGGGACTGAAGTGTATAGAGATGAAAAAGTATGTTTATGCCATGATGGGCTGATAGCTTTTTCTTGAGGATTAATGTAGTTATTTTAGTTAAATATACATGACTGAGGGATTGTTTTGTTGTCTTATATTCGCTATAGTTTCTGAAGTGAATAGATGTAATAGCATAACCAAACTTTTCATCATTTTAGTATTAAATGAAGCACTGAGAGGAGAAGTTTAATATGGAACTAGAAACTATAGACGCTTAGGTTATGAACTAGACATATATTAACTTAAGTGGTAATTAGTAGTCCAGTTTTCATAATTAATTTGGATAATAACTTGTCGAATGCGAAAGCTAGCTTTAGTCCATTATTTAAGTTGATTTTAAATTCTGACTATTAATTTTAGTAAGACAATTAACTAATCATTTCCCTTAGTCATGTATTGGAGATTAAATTAGTGAAATTAATTCTCAAGAGTCTCCATTTCAACTAATCTATTCGTCTTTGCTTCTAGTTGGAATGTTTACTTTTCAAACTAGTTTGTGATTTTCTTTTAAAGCCTTCACTCAACAATCAGGATAGAATGTTTAGGATTGCCTTTATTTTTGTTTTTGTTCAAAATTAATTTAAGTTTACCTCTGTGGGAGACGACCCTAGGTAATCACTACAACAACCTCGTATACTTGTGAGTAGGATGGCCTAGATAATTTTTAAAATTATTTAGGCACAACAAGTTTTTGGCATCGTTATCGAGAAAGTGTTTAGTGTTTTGAACTTGAATTAATTTTGATTGTTTGTGTTTGTTCATGCATGCATGTTTTATTGTGCTATTTTGTTAACATGTTTTCTAATTTTTGTTATTAATTTAGTGCTTTTTATAGTTAGTTTGTGCTAGGTAGGAGAACTTTAGGTAGTGAATTCATTTGGTTTATGCAAGGAAGGAGATCTTTGGATAGTGAACCTATCCCTTTTATTAATAACATACATCGAAGACGAAGACCTCAAGGGGATTCTAAAGACGATTGTGAAGAACCCAAGTGTGAAGATCAAGTGAATAACCATAAGATGGATGAAAGGTAGTTAATGATGAAAGAGTATGCTAGACCGATGATTGGTACTGTCACTTAGTGCATACATTTGGGAGAGGCAGCTAGGAGTTATGAATTAAAGAGCATCTATTATAACATGCTGCCAATATTCTATGGGTTTCCTAATAAAGACCCTTTAAACTTCATTTGGGAATTCTATACCACTCTCCAAACCTTTCTGTTAGATAAATTAAACGAAGATCAACTTAGAATGAGATGCTTCCTATACATATTGAAAGATCAGGTTAAGGCATGGTTGATGACCCTTCCTTCTGATTCTTTGACTGTATGGGAGGAGGTGTACAACAAATTCATGGGAAAGTTCTATTCCTATCAAAAGACATCTAAATTGCGCACCAGGTTAACTACCTTCACTCAGATGGAGGGAAAGCCATTCCATGAGGCGTGGGAACGCTTTAAGCTTTTGCTGATACAATGTCCACACCATCATTTTCCACTTAACATGCTAAACCAATTCATTTATGATGGATTGACGCAGCAGTGCTAGTACACAGTGGACAATGCAATAGAAGGAGCTATAAGAGAGAGCACGATCGAAGAAACTTATGAAATCTTTGAAATGTTGGGGGCTAATTCTCAATAAAAGAGTATGAGGGAAAGAAGAGCTGGAGTTCATGAAGTGAGCTCGAATTAAGAATTAGCTATGCAGTTAGCTAAGTTAATGAGGCATGTGAAGATACTAACTACAAGGTTACCCCAAAACCTTCCAAATCAAAAGGTGTGTGGTATCTATGGAACTTTTAGACATGGAGCTAATGTTTGTTCGTATTCTTACGAACCTTCGATAGATAGGTACGAACAAGTTAACTCATATAAAGCTTTTCTACCAAAGGAGTGAAATGATCTATACTCAAACACTTGCAACCCTGGTTGGAGATTATATGCCCTAATTTCTCTTAAAAGATCAACAATCCACCAATGCAACCTTAACATAATATTAGAATTTTCATAGGCCAAAATTTTTCCAAGGGCAATCCTCAAATGACAATATACTAAGAAAGCCTTCTTTAGAGGAAAGCTTGAATGTATTCATTCAGGTCACAATTTAGAATCAAGAAATGAACAATAAGAGATTCGACTCCTTAGAAGCATCTGTCAAGAGGATTGAGATTCAAGTGGGACAATTTATAGCTTAAATACAAAATAATCAAAAGGGAAGGTTGCTACGTCAACCCGAGCAAGCCTAAGCGATCACTGTTCTGAGAAGTAGTAAAGTGATTAATAATCATGTTGAGTTTCCTTCTGAGCTTCCTGATACTGATAATCAAGAGAAGGAAAAGTCTTACCAAAGAAGAAGATGAGCAAAATGAGAAAAGCCATGGGAGAAACTCTTCAAGTCATATTCAAAAGGGTAAATAACTTAAGCATGACACCAAGGACAATGAAGGATAAAAACTGCACAAGACAACAGATCCTTATCGACCATGAATTTCATGTGCACGTCACCTTAAGAAATCGAAACAAGATGAGCAGTTTTCTAATCTATATTGGATGCTTTCTAAGGTCAATGTTAATCTTTTGTTAGATATGGTTAGGAACATTTCGACTTATATCAAGTTCTTTAAGGAACTAAGCACCAAGAAACAAAAATTTGATCCTAACGAAAAGCTACTAGTTTTGAAAGTAGCAAGTGCAATTTTGCAGCTACATTTACCCCCCAAACTAAAAGATCTAGGACATTTTGTCATGCAAGTATCAATAGGTAATGGTGATGAGGTTAAAGGTATGCTTAATCTTGGAGTAATCATAAATCTTATGCTTCACTATATTTATGAGAAACTAGATCTATGATAGTTAAAACTAACTAATATGTGCCCACAATTAGCTAATAGGTCAATCCGTTATCTAAAAGGAATAATGGAAGATGTGTTGGTGAAGGTTGGCAGATTGATTATTCATGTAGACTTTGTGGTCTTAGACATGAGAGAGGTTAAACAGCAAGGGAAGAAGCACACCATACTCCTAGGGAGGCCTTTTATGCCCACTACTAATACCTTGATTGATGTGAAGAATGGAAAGTTGAGCATGATTGTTTTGGGAGAAACAGTAGAATTTTCAATCTTTAATATTGAACATGTTTCTACTACTGTTATTGTTGAAGACTATTCTTTTATTGATCAAGTTAATATTGCATATTATGATTTTACCTTATAAGAAGAAGAAGGAAAGAAACTAGACTGGGTTAAAGAGAGTGATAAATGCTAACAATTGCTAGTGGATGCAACTGAGGAAGTATTTAAGAGATTCTTGGAGATAGATTCGAATGAAAAGGAGGAAATGGTGGAATCAATCACTTTGAGCGACCCACCTTAAGCATGACAATTAAGGTGTCTAGCTGCAAGACATTAAAAAGCAACCCATTTAGTTTCTATTTTTTTTTCAATTATCTGTTTGTTGTTAATTTTCTTAATGAACCTTAACTTAGTTTGTTTTCTTTGTGTGTGCAGGCCTACTCTTTCGTCTCTTCTATCTATTTTCGTTGCATCTGTTCTTCATTCCTCAACACAGTACACCACGTTCTGCACCAAATCAACGCAGTGATCACCCCCACATTCGTATTGTATTTCTATTCCTTTATTTATTGCTTGTTAGTTTAATTTCTTTTAGTTTAAATGCTTGCCCTTGATTGTGTCAAATTTTTGTCTTTTATCTTAAACCCCTTTTTTACTTTTTATATCACATTAGGAATAGTGTGATGTTTAAGTGTGGGGGGAGTATTAGTTAAATAAATAAATATTTATTATTTGTCTATTGTGTGTTTGTTTTCCCATTTAGTAGTTAGAGATGCATGGTTATTAAATAAAATCGATCAGGATTAGAAATGCATAATATGAGTGAATGAATACACTTGCATGCTTAGACCGATTAACTTAGATTTTGATTAAAAGGACGTTAGCTTTTTATGATAGATGAATGACACTTTTCTTTGGTAAGAATTTGAGTTTGCTGAAACACTAAACACCAAATTCAAGTATTCATTGTTAAGAGTGTTCTTTCATGTTTAAAGAACTATAGAACTTGCTTGCAAATACTAGTTAAGATCATATAATCTTATGCAAACATTGAAATGACGAAGGCATTTAGGATTTACTCCTTTTGCTTAAAAAGCCACCATAATGTCACCCTTAGTGAGCCCCTTTGAGCTTAAATGAAAGTTTTTCTTTCTTTAAACCCAAAATATGAGCCTTGACCTTGATTGTTTATCCTCTTCATTGCACCCACCATAACGCAAGTTGAGGATTTGAATGTGTATGATTGGGTTTAGGGAATAATTGTTTGAAAAAGTGTGGGGGAATCATAGCATATAATTGGCTTTTGAGTTAGGAATAGGTAGGGTTATGATTATTTGTATCCCTCCTCTACATTTTTCTCTTCTAAACTTGATCTTGTTCTAAATAAATAAATAAAACATAGTTAAAAATAAATAAATAAAAAATAAATAAATAAGGAAGGGAGAGAAGATGACCAAAAAATGAAAAGAAAAGGAGAGAAGTAAAAATAGAAAATGTTAATTTTGTTAAATGAGAGGAAAAAATTAAGTGTTTTATGGTTCATTGTTTTGTATTATTTTAAATGCTCAATTAATGTGTAATTTTAAACTGGAATTTTCCTTTTTCCTACCCTTAGCCCAATCCCATTAAAACTGAAATAAAGACCTTTGAATTGATATTTGTGTTTGATATGAGTGATGGAGATTGGATTGGTAAGCAAGCTTATGGTAGAAGCCTTACATGAAATGAAATGAATGACGAGTGAATATATTATCCTACCTTTGAATGCTTAATAGTATGGAGAGTAGAGTGAATTTCTATCACACTTATTGCTGGTTCTTTGAATTGAAGTACTTGTTGATTTTGGCTTAACATGTGAAGAATTGCTTGTTTATGGAGTATTATGAGTTTCAAGTTCTTAGGTTGAGTTTATTGAAATGATTGTTGATATCTTTGACTATTATTTGCAAAAATTGTTTTTTCCATTGTTTGTTCTTGTATAGTCTAGTCTTCTTTATTTTGCTCGAGGACAAGCATAGTTTAAGTGTGGGGGAATTGTTGTGTCTAGTTTCTATTGCATTTAATTGCCTTCATATCTTGATTTTGGTTACAAATTCTTGTAAGTTGATCCAAATGAGAGATCAATTGAATAAATATGGTGTGAATATTGCATGCATGTTGATTGGATTAATTTGTGAATTTTGCATTAAAAATTAAAGTTCACATAACTTTGCATGAAAAAAATAAAAATAAAGATGTCACCACTCTGCATAAGGTAGTGACTAATTAGTCACCACTTGCACGGTGGTGACAAATCTATCTTTAGTCACAACTTTGCAAGCTTATGCATGGGGGTGCCATGCAAATCCTCATGCACTCCTTTAATCTGTCTGTTTTATTACATGACAATGAAGGGGCATAAAAACCTAAACCTAGACGAGGCTACAAATAGAAAGGATAGGAGGGTAGCGGTGACATCTTTCATTCACTCTTCATTCTCTACACAGAGAGACACTTTAGGAGGCAAATAGAGAGAAAGAAAGGAAGATGAGAAGAGAAACAGAGACAGTTTGTGAAGAAGAGAGAAACATAACAGAGAGATGGAAGCAGAGCAAGCCTTCGACTATCTGGTGAGAACAAGCTGAAGCAAAAGGCGAGAGCTAATACGAAAGCTTGAGAGGGGCAGGATTCATTTGTTACTTAGTTTCTTTGATTTACTGAACTTATTACTTGTTAGCTTAACCGACTGTTATTTGTTTTCTTTTCATAGTTCATTTAGTATTCGCTGTTTTATTGCTTTACTACTTCTATTGACAGTAACATAGGACTAAAGTCTATAGAGATGATGAACTGTGTTTATGTTATGATGGGTTGATATCTTTTTTCTTGAGGATTAATGTAGCTATTTAGTTAAATATACATGATTGAGGGATTATGTTGTTGTCGTATGTTTGCTATAGTTTTTGAACTGAATGGATGTAATAATATGATCAAACTTTACATCATTTTAGTATTAAATGAAGGACTGAGAGGAGAAGTTTAATATGGAACTAAAAAATATAGACGTTTAGGTTATGAATTAGAAATATATTAACTTAAGTGGTAATTAGTAGTTAGGTTTCCATAATTAATTCGGATAATAACTTGTCGAATACGAAAGCTAGATTTCGTACATTATATTAGTTGATCTTAGAATCCAACCGTTAATTTTAGTAACACAATTAACCAACCATTTCCCTTATTCATGTATTGGAGATTAAATTAGTGAAATTAATTTTCAAGAATCTTCATTTCGATTAATCTATTTGTCTTTGCTTCCGATTGAATCATTTACTTTTCAGACTAATTTGTGATTTTATTTTAAAGCCTTCACTCAACAATTGGGATAGAATGTTTAGGATCGCCTTTACTTTTGCTTTTGTTGAAAATTAATTTAAGTGAACCAATTTCACCCCTGTGGGAGACGACCCTAGGTAATCACTACAACTACTGTGTATACTTGCGAGTAGGATGGCCTAGGTAATTTTTAGAACTTTTTGGGCACAACAATATGGTAAATAGACCTTCAACATACAACATGATTTTGGGAAGAACTTTTATATGTTATTTTAGAGTTGTGTTATTGTTGTACCAATTATTGATGAAGTTTCTCACCAAGAATGATATAATATAAATATATAAAGACTTAAAAACATCTAGACACTATTTAACATTATTAAAGACTAATAAGAGCTTAGGCATTCATGAGATTGGCTTAAGAGAGTGGAAAAAGGAGTAGAGAGTGATCTGTGTTTAATTATTGATACATTTAATCATTTACGCTTAGCAATTATTGACATGAAATTGCTTAAGATACTCACTTTAATTCATATATGATTTTAGGTACAATTTGGAAGCAAAGAAATTAAAATGAGTCGAAAGCACTACATTTGAGCCATTTTTTTAAGATTAATTTTTACTTGTCTTCATGGACCAAGAAGAAAAAATTAAAAGATAAGAACAAAATTAAAAGAAGAAAAAAATGCAAAGAACAGTGAATGAAGATGGACAGCTAGAAAAAGAGACTATCCAAAATTACATCCCATGAAGAAAAAAAATGCAGACAACACCTGCATTAAACTCAAAAGATAGTTGTGTTTCAAGGAGGCATTAGCAGTAGCCAGTAGGTTTTAAAACAAAAACACCACTCTCTATTTGTCCAATCAGCTATAGATCGTCTGTGTTTCAAGGAGGCATCAGCAATAGACACCACACTTTATTTGTCCAATCAGCTACAGTGGTGTGAAGACTAAAGAGAGTGGAGGCGGCTTGGAGTGGCGTGTACAGTAGCTTGGGACATTAGAGTTTATTCGTCCCATCAGCTACAATGAAGAGAGAGTTACAGCAGTAACTTGAAATAAAAAGGGGCTTCGATTAAGGATGGTTTTAATGGGGCTGAAGCATTTGTTTGAGAGACTCGTGGATAGTTAGACGTTCTGACACCAGTTCGGAGGTAATATCGATGCCGACGATTCGGTTAAGTATTTTTTCATTATTTTTGTTGTTTCTTTCTCTCATTAGAAATTGATTATGTTATCCTATGTTAATTGATTTAGGTTTTGTGTATAGATAATTGAATTTTCGTTATTGTTCGGTTATTTGTGTATGAACCCATTGGGATTGTGAAAGGATGATTTTAATGCATTCATTGAATCGTTAGATTGCATACCCATTGCTAGAATTTCGATATAATCTGTAATTGTTATGTTGAAATTCATGTGTAGCGACTAATAATTTGTAATCATTAGGGATGACATGACCTAGGTTAAATGACACATCGTATGTGGTTGTCGCCTTGATTAATCGGTTTTCCTAATTTGCAATGCTACTGCCTAATTAAATCTAGAAATCGTATCCTAGGTTATTTGGTGGTTAGGTTTAATTAATGATCATCTCTTGATTAAACAAAGCCTTAAGGAAAACTCAGGTTAATTATTAACCCACGATTAATAGTTTCTAGGAGGGTTTTAAGAATAACAAATCAATAAAATATGTTTAATTAGGGTGTAGGCCGAGATTGAACCAAAGAACCGGATCCCTACTGAATTCTCCAATTTTACCATTTTCGTATATTTTCTTTAGTTTGTTTTTATTAGTTAGATTCATTTTATTTTCTTATTCCACAATCCAAACCCCCCCTCCCCCATTTTTCCTAATGACCGATTAATTTCATTTCATAAGCTAACCGAACACTCCCTTTGGGATCGAACTAGACTCACCACTGCTACAGTAGTAGTCTAGTTATTTTATTTTGACTAGTGTTACGACGCGTCGGTCAATTTTGGCACCATTACCGGGGAGTGCAGTGTTTTATTTTTTGATTGTGATTTAATTAGTGTTTTGTTTATATTTGTTCGTAATTGATTTCTTTTCAGTTATTTCGTGATCCTTTCTTTTTTCTGTTTTGTGTTTGTGATTTTCAAAAAATCGATATAGATGGAAGTAATTTCTTTTATAACTCATATTTTCAATCTTATAACAATGTTTGGCCGGATCAACCTAACTTTGTTATGGATTGGATAATCATCAGAATTACTTCCTTGATAATTTGCAGGATGCACAGCAATTCTTATACAAACCAAAAGCTTCATATCACGACTTCGATCCATCTCTACAAGAGTTGAGAAATATTATGAGCGCTAATACTTTGCAATTGTAGCAAAATACTCTACAATGCCAGCAGGATGGAGGGCAATTTCTAAAAACTATATGGTCTAATGCCTAAGATTTGGAGAGCCAACACGACTCAGGTATGTCTCTAGAAGAAATGCTTAATATTATGGCTCCTAAAAATCTTCAAATTCAACAGGATTTGCAGCAATTCCAACAGAATATACAACAGCTGTTTCAATAAGCTGTACAGCAAATCCGAGAGGATGCTCTACAATTCCAGCAAGATGCATTACCTCGATAGGGAGATATTATTCATCTGGAACCACAAAGTGAAGAGGAGCAATTGTATCAACCCGAGGTGTACCCAATGGACGTTTGTGTGGAAACTTTACAAAGTGATGAGAAGCTTGAGAATTTTGAGATCAACCCTCAATGAATTGCTTGTGCAGAAGAAGTAGAGGAGGAGCTGAAAGAAGAAAAAGCTATATCATTTAGCTTGGAGATAAGTACTGAGTCCGTAATTATATTCGAGACTAACCCTTCACCTTTACCTTGTAGGTTAGAAGAATTAAACGAAAAAGAAAAAGGAAAAGAGTCGTTCGATTTATTTCAATAGAGTTAGGACTCAGTAGAGATGAAGAATTTGAAGATAGGGAAGACACTGAAGGTGAACGATTATCAACCAAGGCATTATCCAAAAGAACCTCATATGGAAGAGCCATATATGACACCTAAAGATCACAATTTTGTCACGTGAGGAGGAGAAGGAGTCGAGCCAGTGACCCTAAACAAAGGCACTTCTTGGGAGGCAACCCAAGGGAAGTAAATTTCCTTTCTTTACATTTTGTATTTCATTTTATATGCATGTGTGTTCTTTGTTGGTTTATTTTTGTTTATTTTTAAGTTTTCAATCAAAATGAAAGAAAGAATAAAATAAACAAAGAAACATTTGCTCGTTTTCTATTGCTTCTAGGATTATTTAATCATGAGTAGAGAATGAATTGACTAGAGAATTTTATAGTAACTTTGACATGTACTTTTGCTCTTGTGATTAGTTGATATGCATTATCTTTAAAAGAGTAGTGACTAATGGTAGACAAAGTTGGTGAGATTTTGAGCCTTATTAGACTGACACATTCATATCAGTCTTATTGTCTTTTGATAATGTGTGACCTTCATGACATGTACATCCCAATTTTGCATTGAATTTCTATTTGAGACTATATTTTTATCACATGCATTAACATGGATATGATTAGGCATTCTTTGCTATCATTAACTACATTAGCCAAATAACCTATCCAGTTGATATACCTTTCTTTTTGTATTAACCACATTACATGCTTTAAACTTAACCAAATGTCCTACCCAAGCCATAAAGCTAGTGGAGCATTTGTGATTGGTGAGTTTGCAGATGTAAAAAAGTGTAAGTGTAGGGGTGTAATATGTGTGGATTGACTATAATGATTGGGATGATATTTTATGTCTTATCATTGAAATTCCCATGTTAATGTAGTTTCTTTTGATGTTAAAAAAAAAGAAAGAAAAGAGAACAGAAAAATAAAAAATAAAATGAAAAAGAAAGAATGAAGAAAATGAAAAAATGAAAAAAATTTGTTTAAATAAATGTATCTAGGAGCATCTGCATATGTGTTGAAAAGTTGTTTATGATTAATGCATTCTCCTAAAGTTGTGATGAATGGGTTATTTGAGTATATTG
>JANQAP020357577.1:0-14662 GCA_026874005.2 Erythroxylum coriaceum | reverse complement strand
CTTAGCATAGAAGTAGAAGGTCATCAGCATATATGATATGGGTGAGATTAGTGGCTTTATAAAGATGATGATATTTGAATCTCCGATTAGCTGCTATAAGCCTCGTTAAAATATGGGAAAAACCTTCTATAACTAAAGTGAACAATTAAAGTGATAAAGGATCACCTTGTCGAATGACCCTAGTAGGTTTGACTGGCTTAGTAGGAATACCGTTTACAAAAACACTCAATGAGGAAGATTGCAAACAAGCCATGATCAATTGCAATAGATGAGAAGGAAAATGAATAGCCTTCAGACATAACCTTATAAAATCCCAGCTTATGGTATCAAATGCTTTAAAAAAATCAATCTTTAGTATGCAACTTTTGACTTTTTTACCTGTGTTATAGTCCTTCATGAGCTCTTGAACTAGCATGATATGATCTCCAGTGTGTCTATCAGGGATAAAAGCTCCTTGAGCCGAGTTGACCATGCCTAATATAGCTAATTTGAGTTTTTTAGAAATAAGCTTTAATATCACCTTATAAATAGTGTTACAACAGAAAATTGGTCAAAAGTCACCCATAATAGAGGGTCTCTGCTTCTTGGGGACTAAACAGATGTAGGTATGATTAATTTACTGTGGAAGCTTGCCTGACGGAAAGAATTCCAGAGCAGTCTCAGTAAGTAACTCACCAGTGATGTCCCAAGTGTGCTAAAAAAATAACGATGTAAACCCATCAGAACCTGGGGATTTAGATGGATGTAGATTGAATAGAACCCTTTTAGTATCATGGATCATAACAAGTGATAGTATAGCATTCACAATTTCCTGCCTAAAGTTGCATTCAAATAGTCTACAAACATTAGGGTTAGGTGAACCCGCATCCGTAATACTCATTAGCTCCAAGAAATATTTTCGAGCTAGTTCCATGAGGTTGTTTTGATCAGTAGAATCTCTCTCACTACCATCAAGAAGCATAGGAATCTGGTTAACATTCCTACAGGCTAGCACAGAGGCATGAAAGTATTTAGTATTGGTATCCCCATCCTGCAACTAGTGTAACTTGGCTTTCTATAATACGATTGAATTACGAAACTTGAGGCCTTCTTGATATGATTATAGGGCGTGAACCTTAGACTCACGATGTACTATATTGTGGGGATTCAGATAACAATTATATTGAGCATGAGTGAGATTTTCTTTCAAAAAATGCAAATGAGGTTTGCCAAGCATAAACTGTTTAATAACTACCTTCACACTTCGAAGCTTAGACATGAACTGATAAGCTTTATAACCAGTAACATTGGTGTACCAATAAGTAGTAACTAGATCTTCATTAACATTATATTGATTTAGTGTATTCAAAATACGATCACTTGTTTAATATTTTAAAAATATACAGAATAGAAGATGTTATATAGTCCTATTTTGGCTATTCAAATAAATTAAAGGCTAAATAATTGCAAGATTATAATAATGCATAAATATTTTTATAACTAAGAGAAATTTTATTTTAATTTTTAAAATTCTTCAAATTAATATATAAAATCCCTTCATCTTTAGTGTCCTACTTCCCTAACAATAAAAGAACAACCCCAAATTAAGATTATGTTACCTTCATCCATAATTTTTGTGCTAATAATAAAAAAAAACTCTAAATTCCACAAAGGTGGATGATCTACAAAGAAAGGATTATGTCATAGCAATTGTTACTGCTACGGTAGAAGATTCAGTAGCTCTAAGGAACAAAGATGTGGGAATTTCCAAGATTTCTTGAGCAATTGATGCAGCTAAAGAGAGCTCTAATAGAGTCATACTTAATCATGATTTAATTTCAATTGTTCATGTTCTTAAATGAGGAAGAAATTTCATTTGACCTAATAATGGAAACGTACATTCATAAGCTTTTTGGTCCTACCTCTTTTTTATTTTAAATGGTCCTACCTTTTTGTTTATGATGCAATCAAACAAAAAGGTATTATCATGGCAATAGGTCCTCTAGTGGTTGAGTATTATCTTCCATGTATTACAATGTACTATATTTTGTATCAACTTGAATGTGGTAGCATTACTTAATAAATAAAACCTATATTTATTTCATGTCCAAAATAATCAATTTTCTCAAAATTGAATAATGTGCACCATAATATGAGAAAACATTATAAGAGTTTCACAAAAACAATATTGTCCATACAATGAAAACTATATAATGGAACACAATCCCATTTTAATAACATAATCCTTAAACTTACATTGGTGGCATGCCTTTTATTAAAGGATCAACTATTATCAATTTAGTGCTAATGTGTTCAATAACTACTTTCTTTTCTTTAACACGTTCCCTTATATATAAATAATTAATGTCAATATATTTACTTCGACTACCACTCTTGTTGTTTTTAGCTAGAAAAACAGCAGCTAAATTGTTACAATACATTCTCATTAACATAAAAATGGAATCCACGAGTCTAAGCCCATAGACGAAACTATTTAACCATACACTATGTGATGTAGCCTCAAAATAAGAAACAAACTCAGCCTCTATGGTGTAACTAGCAGTTAAAAACTGCTCGGCACTCCTCTAAGATATGACTCTATAAGCAAACGTGAAAATATAATCTGATGTTGATTTCTGTGAATCAACACACCTAGAAAAATCTGAATTTGAGTACCCTATTACCTTTAGATTGTTTATTAGTCTGTACATAAGCATGTAATCTTTAGTCATTTGAAGGTATATTAATACTTTCTTTGCATCTCTCCAGTGATCTAATTCTAGGTCACTCTGATATCTACCTAAAATTCCAATAGTAAATGCAAAGTTAGGTCTTGTATAAACCTAAACATACATCAGGCTTCTGACTACAGAAGCATATGGAATGTTTTTCATTGGTTCCCTTTCAAAATCATTTTTCGAGCATTAGTACAAATTGAACATATCACCTCACAATGGGAGCTACATTATTTAACAATCTTTCATCTAAAATCTCCCAAAAACTTTATTAATATAGGTTTCTTGAGACAAAACCAAAATACCACTGAATCTGTCTCAATGTATCTAAATGTCAATGATATAAGATGCATCACCTATATCTTTTATTTCAAAATTTTTAGAGAGAAATTGTTTCATGTTATGTAACAAACCCTTATCATTGGTTATAAGTAATATGTCATTCATATATAATACAAGAAATTTTACTCCCAGTAATGTTCTGGTGTATATATTGATCTAAGATTTTTTCTTCAAAACCAAATGATGAGATAACATCATGGAATTTTAAATACCACTGGAAGGATGCTTATTTCAATCCATATATGAATCTTTTAATCTTACAAACCAAATGCTCACCATTACCAGAGGAGAATCCTTTTGATTGTTTCATGTAAACCTATTCCTCTAGGTCACCATTTAAGAAAGTTGTTTTCACATCCATTGGACGCAATTTCATGTCAAAATAAGCAACCAATGCCAAAATTATACAAAGTGAATCCTTTTTAGATATAGGAGAAAATGTATTTGTGTAATCTATTCCTTCTTTTTGAGTGAATCATTTAACAACGACTATTGCCTTGTATCTCTCAATTTTGCCTAGTGAGTCTTTCTTTGTTTTAAATACCCATTTGCAGCCTATGGGTCTTGCTCATTTAGGCAACTGAATAAGATCCCAAACATCATTATTCTTCATGGAATTTATTTATGCCTTTATGTCATTATACCATAACTTTGATTCTTTGCAACTCATGGTTTATGAAAAGGTTTTAGGATCATTCTTGACTCCTATATTATAGTCAGATTCTTATAGATATACAAGATAATCACTAGTAATAGTTGATTTCCTTGTTCTAGTAGATCTCCTTAAAGTTACACCAACATCCACCTATAGAGTATGTTGTTTAATTGGTTGGTGAATGCTTTTAAGTAATTCCTAAATAACTGGATCTACTGAATTATCAGCAACCTGTGGAATTTCTTGATTGTCGTTTATGTTAAACGTAGGTTGTTGAATTTCAATAGTTGGTTATACAACGTCTATTTGAACCCGAGGAACATTGTGAATGACAATCACTTCATTGTTTGACGTGGAAGGTTGAATATCCAAATGATCATTATCAGAAACTATATCTTGAAATTGATCCCTCTCACTAATCAAGTCATTCTCAAAAAATTTTACATTTCTTGATTCCATAATTCTAATGTGATGTGATGGACAATAGAACTTATATCCTTTAGACCTTTCGACATATCTAATGAAATACCCACTAATGGTCCTTAGGTCTAATTTTTACTATTATGGATTATAAATTCTTATTTCAAACTGATATCCCCAAATACATATATGTCACAAACTCGGTTTCCAACCTTTAAATAGCTCATATGGCATCTTTAAAACAGCCTTAGTTAGTACCTGGTTTAATATATACATTATCGTCTTAAGAGTTTCAGTCCATAAGAACTTAGAAAGTTTGAAGCTAATCAACATGCTTCTACCATGTCCAATAATGTTCGATTTTCTCTTTTTTCCACACCATTCTAGTCTGGAGATCTAGGCATACTATATTAGGCTGCTATCCAATTCTCCTGAAGATACCTTGCAAATGGACTAGGTGCTTGTTAAACTTCTGTATATCTACCATAATATTCCCCACCTCTATTAGTTCTTATGATCTTAATTTGCTTACCTTGTTTTTTCTCTACTTTAACTTTGAGTATTTTGAAAGTATCTAGTGCTTCATTTTTGTTATGAGGCAAGTAGAGATACATATATCGTAAGAAATCATCTATAAATGGGATGAAGTATTTTCCACCATACAAGTCCATATCTGGACTACAAATATCCATATGTATGATCTCTAATATATATAAACTTCTCTTGGCACCTTTCTTTGATTTATTGGTCTACTTTCCCTTTATACAATCCGTACAAGTTTTAAAGTTAATAAAATCCAAAGTACTAAAGACTCCATCATTCACCAATCTTGTAATCTTTTTAATGGAGATATATCCTAATCTTTGGTGCCACAACATAGAGGAATTTTCATTTATAAGACAACATTTTGTTTCAGCATGAACATGTGTTACATTGTAATAGGTATTATCTTGTAAATTAAAACGAAAAAGACCATCAAATAATGTATCATTCCCAACAAATTCAGATTTATAATTTAACTTTAAAGATTCATATGAAAAATAAAAGGAATATCCAAAAGGTACAAGTCTTGAAACTGAAATCAATTTCTTAGAAAAATTGAGAATATAAAATTTCTTTTCTAATTTTAAAATAAAATTAGTAGATAAAATTAAATTGCAATCCCTAACAACCTTCATACGTGAATGCATCTTATTTCTGAATAAGACAAATTGCTCACTTCCCATTGACTTCATAGGGTTTTGCAAATCTTGCCACTCATTTGTAATATGGATTATACAATCAAAATCAATCCACCATGTATCATGACAAACTTCAGCAGTATTAGATCCAAAGCAAACTAATGAGACTAGATTACCTTTGTTTTCAAGTCATTCCTTATGATTGACATAATCCTTCTTTTTTCTTGTAAAAGAAGCACATAGATTCCTTCTTAATGTCAACTTGAGTAGATATTTTACCTTTCTCCTTAAGTTGGCTTGATTTTTCTTCTTTCCTTAAACAACCAGATGTGCACTCTGCAAACTCTCTCCGTCTTCCGTCAACAATCTCCCTTCCTTTTAAATACACATGGTCATTAATTCATTTATTGACCACTTATCTTTATGTGTATTACAAGAGATTTTAAAAGGTTCGTATGTTGGTAGAAGGGTGTTCAAAATGTAATACATAAGGAAAGAATCAGACATCTCAACCTCGAGTTTCTTTAACCTTGCTACAATATCTCTCATCTTCATAATGTGCTTACACACACCTCGGACACCAGTGAGCCTTGTAGATGAAAATTTCATAATCAGGGTTATTACAGGTGTTTTGTTTGAAGTTTCGAATTGCTTATCAATAGCCTTCAATAGAGAACAAACATGTCATGATTTTCTATAAAATCACGAATGCTATCAGAAATTTTGGTTTTTATGAACATCACACTTAGGTGATTAGATCGCTTCCAACATTCATAAAAGTAATTTCAGCTACAGTGTTGGCCTCAGTATTTCATCCTTCTAGATAGCATAGTCAATGTCCATCCACCCCAGATGAAGAAGAATTCTCTCCTGCTATCTTATAGTTTTCACCCCTCAATTCGAGAATTTCACAACTTGTATTAGAGAAACTAACTTTTTAAATAACTGCATAATTTAAACATAGATGCTACTTATTAATAAATTGAGACTAACAAACTATATATATGTGTTATCAATATCAAAACATATCTTAAAAGACATAAATCAAATCAAATAAAAATTACTTATAGGCTAAATTTTTAATTCAAACTGATTTTTGTTAAACTTTATGATAAAATTATGAAATTATATTCCAATTCCTCATACTTTTGTTAAAATTAGAAAAAATAATTTGATATTTCATCCTAATTAATCATTCAAATATAATAAAAATTCAAGGTGGATAAATTTTATTATACTAAAATAATTAACTACAATTAAATGTCTCAACTCTTTATATGATTAAGTACATAAATATATAAATTTATATAATTAGGGTTGTTGTGACTGAACCTTAGTAATTAATTACTACAATATTTTATCCAAATTTTATTCACAATGCAAAAATATAGACATAATAATTATGTGATGATCTTATTCATATTGAACATTTTATACAAATATAATTTCAAAGCATAATATATAAGGATACCATCTTCAGCCCAGTTGGCAGAGGCTCATCTTGCGCACCTTGTGTCACTGAATATAAAAATAAAGAGCATGTAAGTAAACAAGTGAAGTTTTATATATAATAAGAAAAATGCAATTAAATAATATTGAAAGTTTTTACAATAATGCAAGTGAAAATCTTTCTAAATTTCAAAGTCCACAATGTAAATGTTATAAAGTGGGCAAACCTATAGGCTTAGTTTAACAAAATTTGGGGGATCTTTGTATATTGTCTTAATAAGGCATAAAGAGAGAGACAAGAACTATTTGACAAATACATCACAAGCTACTAATCAAGGGATCATATAGACATCAATGGTCAAATGAACATTTTAAAGTATACCTAAAGCTAAAGCATTACCAGAAGATGATTCTATGGGCAAGCAACATCTTTCTAGAGAGCATAGTTTGTGTTGGATTGTAAATAGAGGGATTATGGACAAGAAGATATAGAACTATGCAACTTCCTAGAACTTGCTACTTGTAAAATTCACAAACAACATATTTAATTTAAATATAGTCTCTAATAAATAAAACCATAAAAAATTCTTTGAATAACTTAAAAGTCTAATAATAGAAAGGCTTATAAAAAAGTATTGAAATTATAGTTTGTAACTTTAGATGGACTCATATGGTATTTAAAAATTTTAAATAGGATTATAAACATGTTTATATATTTTAAACTATCTAAATTTAATCACATTGTCTTTCAAAAAGGTAAATTATTCAAAGTTAAATATTATCAATTTTTTGTTGGAACTTTTAAAAGATTTGAAAACGTTAAGTCATTAGACTTTTTAAGTTAAAGGCAATTTGAATCGTCAGTTGCACGTCCCAATTGACAAAAGGGTCCAGTAATAGTGCCTTACCCAATGGCATGGAGAGACTCTTTGTCTTTAGATAAATAATCTATCCACTTCTCTCTTCCATCTCCTTCTTCACTCCTCATTCCTACACCTTCATAACTAGTTGTTGTGGCCATTATAGGTCTTTCTATCTATGGGATACATAACTCAATTTCAACACTCAACATATTCTATGGACTCACCAAAAATCTTTAAAATCTTTCTTAAACCACCTTACAAGAATCTACATTTCCTTTAAAACCCCACCTCTCATTGTTTCTCCAATCCTTCTCCTTTCCCTCTCAGCCTTATATTCCCCCAAATTTCTATTCCTTTACACTCTTTACATGATGCTACTCATGACAATATACTTGAAGACATGGAGAGCTTTTAAGAGAACTAGTGAAAGTTTGAATCTTTGATGACATTTTATGTATTCACTTTTAAAAATAGGCAATCTTTACGTTAAGAAATGTTCAAACACATTTTTATTCAAGAGTCACCTTAGATTTCTACTCTTTGCTAAAAGGGCAAATAAAAATTTTTGGATAAAAAATTGAGGCTACAATTCTAGAATATTGAAAAGAAGAACTATAATTTGTTGAGGAGAATTGAAAGAATAGAAGAAGAGGAAAACAATTGATATGAAATTGTATTGTATTGCTTGTATTTTTCTGAATAACTTTACATGTATTTATATACACTTTTGTATTTGATAATAACAAACAAGATCTTGAAGATCACATAAGATAAATACAAATGAGATACTAGATAAATACAAATCATATCTGTGCAGGTGGGATTGTATGGAGATCTGAATATGTTTATCAGCCTCCTTCAAGCTCACTGTGAGTAGAAATGGTGAGCTTGCTGTGAAGATGATGAAAAGCAGATGAATCTAATGTTTTAGTCATGATGTCTGTAATTTGATCAAATGAAGATATATGTCAAATATAAAGAGCTTTGTTGGCTACCAGATCACGAACAAAGTGGATATCAATCTCTATATACTTAATACGAGCATGAGCAATTGGATCAATGGCAAGGAAGGTGGCACCAAGATTATCACACCAGAGTGTACGGATAACGTGAGAGAAACCAATTTCACTTAAAATGGATTAAACTAACAGATTTCAGCAACGGCAAGAGCAATACTTCTATATTCAGCTTTAGTGCTTGATCTGGCAACAATAGGTTGTTTCTTAGCACTCCAAGAGATGAGGTTGGAGCCAAGAAAAATACAATAGCCGAAGGTTAAACGACGATCATCAGGACAGCCAACCCAATCATCATCACAATAGGCCTGTAAGGTAAGAGAAGAATTTGGGTTAAATGTATACCTGAAGAAGGTGTAGATCGGAGGTAGCGAAGAATCCATTTCACCGCGGTTCATTGAATGTTGGTATGAAATTATAAAAACTGAGAAACTTTGTTGACAGCAAATTGAATGTCAGGGCGAGTAAGGTAAAGATATTGTAGAGCACCAACAGTACTCCGATATTCAGTAGGATCAGAAAGAGGAATGCCATGATTTTTTGAAAGAGGAAGAGTGGGTGTGATTGGTGTGGGTACAGGTTAGGAATGATCTAGACAAGTGCGATGTAGAAGTTCTTTGGTGTATTTAGTTTGGGTGAGTAAAAGACCATTTGTTGTGGGTGTAGCTTCAATACCAAGGAAATAATGGATGGGTCCTAAGTCTTTAATGAAAAAGGAAGTGTTAAGATCTTGAATAAGGGTGGTGATAAATGAAGGCGAAGAACCAGTAATTAAGATATCATCAACATACACTAAAAGGAAGGTAGTAGTAGAGGGGGTATTATGAACGAAAAGTGACGTGTCAGATTTTATGGAGACAAAGTGAAGTTCATGAATTCTTTAGCTACATACACCCATTCAGTCTACATTCGACCAACACATAAACACAAGACATATTTTTTTTTGCAAACACTACTTTTACTTAGTCATTTCTTCAAACAACTAGCCTACATACAGAAAGCAGCAGAAATCAACACACAACACTCTATCAAACACCGAACCTCACAGAAACAAACACACCACACACCCACCCTGCATATAGAACCAGTACCTCACACACACAAATTTATCAATGGCCGACCTTACCTCTTCCACATTACCATTTAATCAGATTACAAACTTCCTAACCACAAAATTAGATTCTTCAAATTACCTCATCCGGCGCAACCAAATCCATGCAATTCTTGTCATCTCTGATACCACGACAGAATAGAAGAAGAGGAAAACAATTGATATGAAATTGTATTGTATTGCTTTTATTTTTCTGAATAACTTTGCATGTATTTATATACACTTTTATATGTGATAATAACAAATAAGATCTTAAAGATCACACAAGATAAATACAAATGAGATACTAGATAAATACAAATCATATCTATGTAGGTGGCATTGTATGGAGATCTGAATACGTTTATCAAGAATGCATATTAAGAAAAAGACTTGACGCTTCAGAGAGAACAGTGGAAAAGTACAAAGGGATGGTAAAAAAAAGTGCGAGATAAAGTTGGCATATGTCAAGTTTGCCAATTTTCTACGCATGAAGAATGTTTTTGGGGTGACTTGAACCCTTGAAAAATGTAATAGACAAAGAGTAAAATTTGCATTATTTAAAGAAGAAAAAAGGCAAATTTTGCTCCTCATATTGATTTATTACCTAAAAAATAAGACGACAATGGTTGTTATGCATAAGATGATGGCCTTAATGATAGTAGGGAATGACGATGGTTACATACATTTTATTTAGGTTACAGTGCAAATTAGCATGGATATAAAGGGATAACAAGAGGGGTACTATTTATTCAACTGACATATTGGGATCTATAAAAATATCAAGTTGTCTAAATTTGGCAAAACCTAGATGAGGATCTAGTATTTCATCAAAGTTTAATGAAACTAGGTAATATTTGCCTCCTAACGATTTTACCAAATGTCTAAAATAACTCATGCTGTTATCTTTAATATTAGTTCACCCTCTAATGTTTACAAAATGACATAATTTACACCCTAAAACTCAACTCTATGAGGTTTTCATTAAAAGGGAGTGTTAGCAATATTAGTGACAGATACGTAGAATGGCCAAGTGGACTCTAACGAGACTTTAATAATTTGTTTTTTTATTTCATCAATTTAAAATACTTAAACAAAAAATAATAATTAGCAATTCCACAAAGGTAGAATATTTACAAAGAAAATATTATGTCATAGCAATTGTTAGTGATACTGCAGAAGATTCAGCAACTCTAAGGAGAATAGATCTTCGAATGTCCATGGTTTCTCGAGCAATTAATGCAGCTAAAGAGAGCTTTATTACAGTCATACTTAATGATGATTTTATTTCAACTGTTTATGTTCTTAAATGAGGAACAAGTTTCATTTGACTTAATGGAGACGTGCATTCATGTTCTCGTTGGCCCTACCTTTTTTTCTTTGGAAAAATGGACCTACCTTTTTGTTTGTGATGCAATCATCATAAAATTGTTTCCCTTTTATTCACTTTGTCTTAAATTGTGAAGTGTAAAACTCAGACTTGGAAAACTTTAGATTGAAAATTCATGTGTAGCTTCAATATTCTGTTTCTCAACTTTGTAACATGAGAAATTTATGTTTCGTGTAAGACAATGGCCACTAAAATTAGCATGAACTATATCATTGGATGTTTAATGTAGAATTTTAAGAGCAATGACATTTACACATGTTTGCATCCTAAGGTTTGAAAGAAGTAATAACATTTAGTGGATAAATGAGACACCCATCAATGTCATTCTACTAGTAAAATAATAACAATGAACAATAGTATCTATGTTTCTAGTTCTTTCACACAATTATCACATTAAAGCATACAACTTTTACATAAACATATTGATGTATATGCATCCATACCTTGTAGACTATTTCATTAGGTGTCACATATAGCTTACATGAGGCAATGTCCTTTTGAAGCACATATCTTTTAATTTTGGTAAATAGAGCAATATGATAACACTAACTCCACGAGCAAAATTGATACGGATAACCAAATAAGACATTACTGCCTAATTGGAAACTAATTAATAGTCATCTATTAAAATTAATGGCAGCATATGATATCACAATCCTAATAGAATTTGAATGTCACTAACATAAGACTGGTTCAAAAACTTGTTATAAGATTGTCTTTAAATAAATGATGCCCCACTACATATGGATAACCCCAACTCCTAATTTAAAAAGATATTCTTCTGTTCAAGAATGAAAGTCAGATACTTGTGATATTCTAATTCAACGTAGTCTTTGATATATAGTTGTTTTTAGTATTTTTCCTTCCTTATTTACTTACAGGAAAAAGTCTGATAAAAATCATAACCTTACCAATAGTGGAAGTGTCTCGTGGATAATTCCCTACAACACTTGCACAACTAACCAGAAAAGGAAAGTGTAAATAGAAAGAAGAATAATCATTCATTGCCTCTTGAGGTTCCTAGTCAAGTCAAAAATTGAATGTAAGGCTATAATAAAGTTAAAACTTGTCGAAAAAGTCAAGGATCTGGACTATAAGAATGTACTAAAGTTAGACCCGAAGAAGAAACAAGAGTTCCATCCAATGGGGCTTAATGAAAGATTTTATTCAACGTGAAAAAAAAAGGGATATGGGAGAGTAAATTTTATTAAGGTCTGAGGAAAGGAAATGAAGAAGTTATCATTGACGCGCAAACAGTGCATGTGGTCACTGTTGGTGTTATTGGTCCATAACTCGGACCTAAGGTTTCTCAACTTTATCATCCATTAAAGTTACAACGTTTAATAGTTATTATGGATATTATGGCCTTTAACGTTTTTAACGTTTTCTTTTCCTTTAATATCTCTTATTGCCTCTTGTCATTGTTTCTACTATAAAAACCCTTTCACTTATACTCTTTCACTCACTCCCAATATTATGCATCTTCTCATTTTCTCTAAATAAGACACACATCTTCTTCCACAAAAGACATCTTTATGCACATTTCTTTTTATCTTGTCTATTCTATTTTTGTCTATTTTATTAATTATCAGAGACAGTTCCTACTCCGCTCTTTAGAGTGCACCGAAGCTGGTAGAGAAGACGTTAACCCTGGGGTAGGATCTCGTTGTCCTACTGCACCGTAGAAGGGGAATTTCTAACTTAGGGCAGTGATTTTCACGACGCCTTGCATTTTAGATAAGTCGTTCCAATTTTATTTTATTGTTATTTTTGCTAACAATCTAAGTCGAAAATATTATTGTTGTGTTACTACTATTTGTTGGAAATTACTGCGATTTTACTGCTACGTATTTATTTTGGTAGAAGTTGGAATACAATGTTGTTTCTTCATATTGTGTGATTATTTCATATGAGATATTTCTGCTTTTGGGTTTAATATGTCGTCTGTAAATGAGACCAACGTAAGTTCTGCACTTACTATTTCTCACATAAGTTCAGCTCCTATCACCGTAGCCCCGAAAATTATGCCTGACCTAACTAGATTAGAGCCTCTATATGGGAGAAATTTTAAATGATGGTCTGAGAAAATTCTGTTTTACTTTCAATAATACAAAATCAATTATGTACTGTTTCAAAGGATTCCTAGTGACAATACTGATCCTAAGACTACTAAGGATAACTGTATCGTTAGAGGTGTATTGCTCAACCATATGATAAACCCTTTGTTTGATATGTACTGTAAGTACAAAACTGCTAAGAAAATTAGGAATACTTTAAAAGTGAAATATGAGACGGATGATTCCAGAACTAAGAAATATGTAGTTGCTAGGTGGTTAAAATTTACCGTTGTTGATGATAAGCCTATTATGGACCAACTACATGAGTATGAAATTCTAGTTACTGAAATTCTTGCTGAGGGTATGAACATGTATGAGTTGTTTCAAGCTAATGCCCTTGTTGAGAAACTACTTGCCTCATGGAATGAGTATAAAAACCAGTTGAGGCATAAGAAGAAAGACATGAAGCTTCAAGAATTGATAGACATATAAAGATTGAGGATGTCAACCTTGTACAAAATAAGACCAAAACACTCACCCTTGTCCCTACTGTTAAGGCTCATATGGTAGAACATAGAAATGCTAATAACTTCAAGAAGAATGGTGGGCAAAATAAGTCTTTCAACAACAAGCAGGGTCAGTTTAAGCGCAAGAGGATTGATGGTGACTGTTAGTGGTGCCACAAGTCAGGCCCTCATGCTGTCAATTGTCAAGCTATAATCAATTATAAGAAGAAAGGCCAATGATAGAAACTGCGATAATTCAGTAAAGGAAATCAGATGGGGTACCAATAGGATAACCAGAAGAGCTTTGGTAAGCCTCAAGCTAATATGGTTGAAGCTAGTGATGACGAGGAGATCATTACTGCTATGGTGTCTAAAGTCAACCTTGCTGGAAATTTGGTCGAGTGGATTGTTGACACATGAGCCACACGCCACATCTGCACCAACAAGGACCTGTTTAAGAAGTTGAATGATGCTACCGATTGTGAATTTGTATACATGGGCAACTCTAGCAGAGTTCCTATCCAAGGAGTTGGCAAAGTCACTCTCAAACTCACTTCTAAAAAAGTCTTGGCATTAGAAAATGTTTTATTTGTTCCTAATGTATGTAGAAACTTAATTTCTGGTGCATTGCTTAACAAAGCCAGTGTTAAACTGACCTTTGATTCTGATAAGCTAGTTCTGACTAAGAATAGGAACTTTGTTGGAAAAGGGTTTTGTAACAGGGCTTATTTGTACTTGATGTTGAAATTAATGCGTGTACTTCTTCAGCTTATATTATTGAGTCTTTAGACTTATAGCACTCTAGACTTGGACATATGAATGTGAGGTCAATTAAGAGGATGCAAAGCTTAAACTTATTACCTAACGAGATCACTAATGAAATGGAAAAGTGCCAAATTTGTGTTGAGGCTAAACACTCTAAGAAACCTTTTAAATTAGTGACTAAGAGAGACTCACAATTGCTAGACTTGGTGCACAT
>JANQAP020357275.1:0-17048 GCA_026874005.2 Erythroxylum coriaceum | reverse complement strand
ATTATCCAAGTAGCACAGGGAGCAATGATTAGGAATATAAGTATAAAGGAGTTGATCCCTTGTCTGTAGCTTATTAAAGAAAGCTAACCACAAGATAAAGGCATACCTTAGGTTGGAACCTTTATGCCACACTAATTTATGCCAAGGTACTTTCGACAAAGGTGGTCTCATCAAAGAGTATGCTGAAGCATTAGTGTAAGTTTTTGAGGGGCTTACAGTCCATTCTAATCTATCATATTAGGACCAATCAGGTTGGTATATTAAAGGCTCGGTCATACGAATAGTCTTAATTGTGGCACCTTGCTAGCACCATATATTGTCTTTAATAATATCTGTTACTTTTGCATTCATTGGAAATTCTGAACCATTGATAGCTCTAGGCGTTGAGAGATCCTTGAGGATACCTCTAGGGTGCCAAGGGTCCTGCCATAAGAAAGTAGAAATTCCATTTCCTATCTTAAATCAAAAATGGTTCCCAATAATATTTCTAACCTAAATAAGTTTCCTCCAACTCCAAGAACTATTATTAGTCGATTGAGCACTCCAAAGGTTTTTCCTTCTAAGAATAATGGTGTGGACCCACTTTACCCACAAAGCTTCCTTATCATTGAAAAGAACCCAAATCCTTTTACCTAACAAGATATTGTTCCAAGTAGACAAACGTTTAATCCCCAGACCACCCTTTGTTTCAAATCTACAAAGGTCATTCCACTTGACTTTTATATGATTTTTAGACACTACCTTTCTAGACCACAAGAAGTTCCTAAGTTTAGACTCAATTTCTTTAATGATAGAGACAAGAAGCAAGAAATGGCTAGCCCAGTAGACCTGAAATGTAGACAAGGCAGAAATTGCCAATTGAAGTCTACCAGTATAGGATAAGGATTTATGAGTCCATTTGTTAACTCTGGAATTAATTTTTTCCAACAGCGGGGTACAATCTCTCCTAGTTAATCTACCTGTTAAAAGAGGAACACCTAGATATTTTATAGGAAGATTACCCCTTTTATGACCTAAAATAGTTTCCAACTGAATGGCCAAATGATCCACAATACGAGATAAAAAGAATTGAATTTTGTTAGGGTTCATATCCAACCTAGAGAAATTTGAGAAAGTTCACAAGCATTTAAGCAAGGTATTCATCGAAATAAGATCAGTATGACAGAATAATAACAGATCATCAGCAAACAGATCACCTTATAAATCATGTTACAATAGGAGATAGGTGGAAGGTTGATTCTTGCTAGTGATAAGGGAAGTAAAAGTTGAATTAAGCTCTTTGAGGAGCCTCCAATGTTTGAAAAGGTCTTGGATTGCCCTAGTGATTTCATTCCCGATAATATGCCAAGTGTGTTTAAAGAAAAAACCATTAAAGCCATATGGGCCAGGGGCCTTATTTGGATTGAAAGAAAAGAATACTTCCCTAATCTCCTACGAAGTGACTTCAGCTATAAGGTTATTTCTTAGGTTCTCAAGAATCGGATAGGGAAAAAGAGTTGCCACATACTCACTTAAAGAAGCTAGATCTTTCTTAGTACCAATAGAATCTTAAAAGATATTAAGAAAATGTTTCTAAATTTCTTCTAAGTCAGTAATCCTATGGCCATTGCTCACCAACAAAGAGTGGGTATTGTTTCTGTTCCTATTTGACAAGATGGAATTATGGAAGAATTTGGTGTTCCTATCCCCCTCTTTAAGCCACTTGATATGGGAAGATTGTTTGTAGAAATATTTTTGGTCATTTAAAGCCTTTAACAAATTGGTCATAACCTTATGTTCTTCAACTGCCAATTGAGTCCTATTAGGCAAAACTCTCATTTGGACTTGGATGTTATTGAGGGCAGCCTAACAAGTCTCAACTCTGACATTATTATCGCCAATCTGATTTGAGTTTAGGGATTTGAGAGCATTTTTGACTAATTTGAGTTTAGATACTACGCAAAACATGGGGGTCCCTCGAATCTATGAATTCCAAGCCTCTTCTACTATATGAAGGAAATTTGGCTGCGAGACTAGGAAATTTGAAAACCTAAAAGGGGAAGATCTCTTCTTTTGGACAGTTAAAGACCTTATCACTACAAGGGAGTGGTTTGAAATATTTAGATTAAGAATTTCTCTAAAAGATCTAGGAAACCTATAACTCTACCCCGAATTGATGAGTGCTCTGTCTAATTTTCTAGCTATCTGGAATTCACCATATTGCTTATTAGACCAAGTAAAATTCGAACCACTAGAGTTTAGATCATACACATAGCACTCCTTAACACGCTTCCTAAAGTCTCTCATTCCACTAATAGCCGAGGAGTTAAGAGGTTCAGCTTCATGCGTAAAAAAATTACATTAAAGTCCCCAACTATAAGCCATGGTTGAGTCCCAACAATGAGTTTGATATTGGAAACGACTGACCAAAGGTTTTTCCTATGATTTGAATTATTCGCCCCATAAATACAAGAAAAAAACCAGAATCACAATTTATAGGGGACACCTCTAAAAGGATCAACTGATTAGTAGTAATAAGAGGAGAACACAAGAATTTATTAAGGTTCCAAGCTACCACTAACCTGGCACATGAAGTTTGATCTAAATTACTACAGAATTGCCATTTAGGAAACAAAGAAGAGCAAATATTGTTTAAGAGGAAATGAGACTTGATCCTAGATTCTATCAAACACACAAAAGAAACTGACATCATTCTAAAATAAGACTTGACAGCTAACTGTTTTTTTGTTGTTGTTGAGACCTCTAATATTCCAAAAACCTAGATCCATAATTCTATACACAAGACAAGACCTACTACTGTCATTTTCTTCTAGATTTTTTGCTTTTCCTAATGGTAAAAACCCCCTTTACCCCTTCCAATAAACCTTTACTCTGAGAATCAATAGAATTATTTAGAACCACATCAGATTTAGGAGAGGTAATAGAATTACCTACTGTGCTTACACTAGGACAGTCAGTATCTTCGAGGCTTCCATTAAAATCGTCCTACTTTTGCTGCATTTCTTTACCTTTGCTCTGCTCATTTAGATTTTCAATAATTCTGCTCTCTTTAGGACTAATTTATTCTTTCTCTAGAGTTTTCTCCTAGTCCCCCTCCATCTGTTGAGTTTCACCTATAAGAAGTGAGCAATTCTCTTTGTCCAATTCCTATTGAGTCCCAGTCTCAAACATACGACCAATAAGTAGCCAATTGAAAGGACGAAGGCTAGCTCCATTCATATTTGGTTGCAATCTCCCTAAATGTCACTTGTCCCTATTCATTATAGGTAGCCAATTGAAAGGACGAAGGCTAGCTCCTCTCCAATTCTAATTCAACACACATTCTAGCTTATAGGATTCTAGACATTCAGGCTGTATAGGAATTCATAAGCAGAGGTTTTCCCACTGCACTAGCATTCCTACCCAATCCCTCATTGTTCCAATATTCATAAGGAATATTATGAAACCTTATCCAGATAGGTTCATATCTAATATCCTCCTATTTCCCCGCATTCAAACTCCATTTGTGTAAGAACAATGGTTTCCTTTGGATATGTCAAGGGCCCTTCTCTAGCACCTCATTCATACCACATTCAGAATCAAACTTAAATAGAAACTCGTTCGAGCTGGTTACCAGAATTTCTGTCAAACCATATGTTAACTAAGATTTAGAAAGGGCTCTATGCACTACTGGAAAGGTAGGTCACTTACCAATGAAGAATCCGATCAAAGAATGACAAATTTTGGTTGCTCTTTTCGGCGCTAACTCAGGTGGTGAGATAACAAAGATTTGGTCATCCTTAACTTCTGGGGGGTAGGAGGCCAATTCCTTGACATTTGATGGTTCCTCCACTGAGTCGGCTACCACAGATTTACAGGTTTTTAGAAGAGATTTCACCAAAGCTCTACAGTTCTAAGTGGTTAAGGGAACCTCTGGGCCACTCTACTCATGAATCAAATCAATATGATGTTTCAAACCTTTGACTATTTGAATAGGGGCAAGGATTGGGTAGTTTAGGCCAACGTTTTGGGAATTAGGTTTTGAGGACGATGATAAAGGGGGATTTCTAGTAGATGGTACAGGGATTTAGGATACGGGTGTACGAGAAGTAGACGGTGGAGAAGAAGAAGAAGAAGCCATGGAGGAGGGGTCAAAACCACATCGGTGATTTTTGAAGTAATAGACTTTTAGCTGTCACTCTCTCTCACATCACTCTCACAAATTCAGTTCATACAATGACTCCCCATCACTTTGTTGAAAGCTGGTGATCTCTTTGATGATTTTTGTTATCTTAGTCAAGGGAAAGTACTTAGCCAAGAAAGCTTGGGCTAGCTGCTCCCAAGTAGTGATTTAGCTTGCAGTGAGTGAATTGTACTGGGCCTTTTCCCAATCTTTTAAGGGAAAAGAAAATGATCTTAGCCTCATAGCATCATCATTCATCCTATTAAACCTAAAGGCATAAAAAATCTCTAAGAAATTTGCAAGATGGACATTAGGATCTTCGATGGACAGTGCATAAAATTGCACACTGCTCTAAAGTATATTGAGGAGTGCCGGCTTAATCTAGAAATTATTGGCTTGAATCGTTGGCCACGCAACTCCTTGAGGCTGAAACCTGGCCTCATAAAATCCATTAATGTCCTCTCAGCTCCTCCTTGCTCTCCTTCTTCTGCCATATTCATTTGTGTTTTGTCTTGACATCTAACTTTTTTTAGCTTTCTTTCGCGCCTTGTAATATCTGAAAACTCTTCTTAACTAAACTTGTTAAACCTTTTTTGCTCCATGTGTTCATACACCTGCAAAAACACAAGGAAAAGTATCAAACACTCTTAAATCAAAGTAACCTAAACTAAACAACATGTTAACTAAAACAATCCCCAGCAACGGTGCCAAAAACTTATTGCTTCCAAAACCAATTACTTGCTTTATGTTAAAAACCGTAAGTATACAGGTCATTACTTGTAGTAAAAAACAAATATCTTCCCACAAAGATTATGCTTAGGCACCACTTAACTCAGGTTGTGCTTTATTTATGACTCAAATTTGAATAATAACTGAAAAGTAAACTAAATCAAAACAAACTAGTAGTAATCGAATAATTTAACAACAGAAATCCATTAAGAGAATCAATCAAGTTATAAGAGAGGGGATTTAACCTATAAATAATATTAATCTAGCCTTTTATGTGTTTATGGGGTGTCAGTTCTAGATGATCATAGGGTTGATTACTCTCTCTCGAGTTATGACCATTCCCTAAATTATATACCCTAATCCAATTATAGGCTTGTAATCTCTCAATTCACAAATTACCCACAATTCTAATTAGTTCTTAAGCTCTCTAATAAACAATCGGATCTTACACGGGATCTCTCTCCATAAAATTACTGACTAGATTGATTAAGTGGTCAATTAGATCATCTAACTCTCATTAATCTAATCTAATCATTTTTATCTGGTTCACCCTATCAGTTTATTACCAAAACATACAAATACATTAATCAATCACAACATCCAAATCAGGGAAACACAATTTAACTAGATTAACATTAAAAATAAGCAAAATCCCAAAGGAAAAGTTTGAACATCATAAACAATTTAAAATCCATATCCATATAACCCATCTCAATCTCACATATTGAATGAATAAAAAGATAAAAGGGGAGGAAAAGAAATTCAAGTTGGATGATTCAAAAAGCAGCAGCATCAGAAGATCACCTATTTTGGGAAGCTTTAGCATTGGAAACCCTCCTCTTCTTCCTCTTCTTCTTCTCTCTCTCTTCTTTCTCTCTCTCTTTTGTGTTTCCAAATGTTGGTAGATTGTAAACTCCCTTTTAGGGTTATATTATAATCCTTTTATAGTCTTTACCAATTAAGGTAACCCTATTGTCTTTTCAGGGTCCATAATGTCCGAAATGTCCCTTGAAAACTCGAATCTGAAAATAACTCCACTTCTTTCTACGCACAGGCCACAATCATGGCCCTTAGTGCATGGTTGTGGCTTGGTTATCTGCTCTTTGTCACGATCATGGCATATCCCCCACAATCGTGGTCCTATGCTCAAGCTTCTGTCCCAATTGTGGCATATTTTCCATGATCGTGGCCCTATGTTGGTGCTTCTATCATGATCCTAGCAGGTCCCCCATGATAGTGGCATTGCGTTTTAGTTCAGGTTTCCTCCGAAACTCTTTCGAATGCCCTAAAATACTAACAAATTTATCACGGCATCTCATATATATATAATTGAAGCTCAAAAATAGGTTCTCACCCAAAGAACACTTAAAACACAAATGTTTATTAATTAACACAATTCTTAAGCTATAAACACACTAAAAAATCAACTCAACCACTAAACCCATATCAAATTACCTACAAAAATACAATGCAATCTACACCTATTGATAGTGTTGACTAGGTGATGTGTATTGCCAATATTAACAGTGTATAACAATTTCATCGTCTACTTAAAAAATTACGTTTTCTTTACCTAAACATACTATTTAATACCAATAATATAAGTTATCAATGCTTTCCATATACTTTCATGGTATGTGCTTAATTGATTATACATTTACCTCATAACACCTAGTGATTATTGGCATGAAATGCTTAAGACATTTACTTTAGTTCATAATTAGTTTTAGGTACAATTTAGAAGCGAAAGAGCTAAAGTGAAAAGCACAATCTTTGAGCTGTCTTGTTGAGCTTCACAGTCACTTGTCTTCATTGAACAAGAAGAAGAAGAATTAAAGAAAGAGGAGATAAGAAAATGCATGAAGATGAAGAGTATATGTGAAAACATAAGGTAGGAAGAGTGCTGGAAATTTCTAACGGCTATGAAAGCTTTGTCATAGGTTATCATGGGTATGACACTTTATGCATGCCCATAAATGATATTTCATGGGCGTGACACCCCATACACACCCATGACTCACCTACACGCTCGTGACACCATAAAGCACATCTGTGAAATGTTGCCAACTAACTCAAAAACAGAGTTTATTATTAACCTATGATTAATAGTTTCTAGGAGAGGTATAAGAACAATAATTCAATGAAATATGTTCAACTATATGTAGGTCAAGATTGAACTGATGACAGGGTCCCCAACGAATTCATCACTGTCATCATTTTTAGGATTTTTAGTTTAATTTTCTTTTATTAGCTTAGTTTCATTTTATTTTCTTATCTGAAAACCAAACCAAACCCCCTATAACCTAAAACCTAATTATTTTCATTTCAAAAGCTTTACACACACTCTCTATAGGATCAACCTAGACTCACCATTGTTATAGTTGTAGGTCTAGTTATTTTAAGTAAGTGTTACAATATGCTACATCAATTTTCATGTCGTTGCCGAGAAGTGTGATGTTTTAGTTTTTGTTCTTGATTTTAATTGTTGTCTTGTACATATTTATCTATAATTAGTTTCTTTTCAATTATTTTTTTATCTTTTCACTTTTTTTTAGTGTTTGTGTGTTTAAAAAATTACATGGGTGGAAGTAATTTTTTTTGTAACTCATATTCCCATTCCTATAGCTCAGATTGGAATGACCATATTAACTTTAGCTAAGGATGAGATAACCAACATAATTACTTCCATGATAGTTTGTAGGATGCAAAACAATTCCCATATAGACTAGAAGCTTCTTATTATGACTCAAGTCCATCTCTATAAGAACTAGTTAATGCTGTTGTTGCTAACATTTTACAATTTTAGGAGGAGGAAAGACAATTTTTGTCTAGCTTTCAAGATTTCGCAAAAATTAGATACATTTCTAAAAGAATCAGTTAATATAATTATTGCTAATGTTTTACAATTACAGCAATTCCAAGAGGATATGATACAATTCCATCAAGATACAATGTATAGACTTTAGAACTTAGCGACCTAGGTGGGTCAGATGGCACAAGCTATCAACTGCCTAGCATCACAAAGTGAAGAGGCATAACTATCTCAACCTGAGGTGTATGTAAGGGACATTAGATCAGAGGCCTTACAAAGTAAAGAGGAGCTTGAGAATTTTGAGAATACTACTTAAGGAATTACATATGTCGAAGAAGTGGAGAAGGAGCTCGAAGCAAAAAATGATACATCTTTTAAGTCGAAGGTAAATACTAAGTTCCTAATTGTTAGACTGAGTCTTTACCTTTACCTAGCAGGTCAAAGAAATTAAACGAAGAAGAAAAAGGTGAAGTGACATTCGAGATCTTTCCAGAGTGCATGGACTCAGTAGAGATTAAGAATTTGAAGATAAGGAAGATGCTAGAGATGAATGATTACCAACTTAGGTCCTATATTGAACAACCTCAAGTGGAGGAAGTATATGTGACACCCAAAGATCATAATTTTATCATATAATGAGGAGAAAAAGGAATCAAGCTAGAGACACTAAACAAAGACGCTGTTTGGGAGGCAACCTAAGGGAAGTTTATTTCTTTTTCTTTTTCTTTACATTTTCACATTTCTTTCTTATATTCATATGTGTTTTTAAGTTTGTTTGATTATGACTTGTTTTTAAGTTTTCAACAAAAAGAGAGAGAATCAAACAAAACATTTTCTCATTTTTTATTTCTTCTAGGACTATATAGTCATGATTAGAGTGCAAATTGACTAGAAGAATTCATGGAAACTTTAGCATGTACTTTTGCTCTTATGATTGGTCAATATGCATTATCTTTAGTAGAGTAGTGACTAGTGGTAGACAAAAGCTAGTGAGATTTTGAGCCTTATTAGACTAACACATCCATATTAGTCTCATGGTCTTTTATTTATGTGTGACCTTCATGACACGTACATCCTGATTTTAGCTTGATTTTCTATTTGAGACCACATTTTTATCACATGCATGAACATTAAAATTATTAGGCATTCTTTGTTTTTATAAGCTACATTAGCCAAATAGCCAACACATTGATATGAATTTTCCTTTGTTAAGCCCCCTTGAGCTTATTAGCCTTTCTTTTTATGCTAACTACATTATATGATTTAAACCTAACCAAATGTCCTACCCAATCTCTAAGGCTAGTGAAGCATTTGTTGATAGTTTAGTTTGTGGATGTACAAAAGTATAAATGTGGGGGTGAGCATATATGTGGGATGGTTATAATTGTTGGGATGGCATTTTATGTCTTATCAATGAAATTCCCATGTTATTATAGTTTCTTTCAATTTTATATGAAAAAAGAGAAGAGAAAAAAAGAAAATAAAGAAAAATGTTTGAATAAAATTATCAAGGAGGAAATTCATTTTTTTTTTAAAATTTGTTAATGATTGGTTTCTCCTTCTAAGGTTGTATTAAATAGGTGATTCACTTATAATGTATATAAGGCAGATGTGGTTTTGAAGGATCACTTCTTATAGTTTCAATGCATTGATATCATCGATTTGTATGAGTGATTCCTTCTAATTGGTTATGCTTAATAGTTGTAGATTGCATTGTATTTTTATAGGTAATTTGATATGTATTTAGTGGTTAATTTGATTGTTTAGTGTTTGTTTAGGTTAAGAATTGTGTTAGTTCATAAATATTTCTGTTTTAAGTGTTCTTTAGGTGAGAACATGTTTTTGAGCTGCAATTATATATATATGAGGAGTTGTGATGAATTTGTTAGTGTCTTAGGACATTTGGAAGAGTTTCGGAGGAGACTCGAACCAAAACACAAGGCCATGATTGTGGGCGACCTGCCACAATCATGACAGAAGCACCAACATAGGGCCACGATGATAGAAGCTCAAGCATAGGGCCAAGATCATGGGGGATCTACCATGATTGTGATAAAGAGCAGATAAATCAGCCACGATTGTGCACTAAGGGCCACGATCGTGACCTGCGCATAGACAGACGTGACGTCACTTTCAGATTCGAGTTTTCGAGGGACATTTCAGACATTTCTAACCCCAGAAAGACATTGGGGTTACCTAAATTGGAAAAGATTACAAAAGGATAATGATGGAACCATAAAAAGGAGTCTACATTTAGCCTACATTTGGAATCCCAAAAGAGAGAGAGAAAGAAGAGAAACCTAAAAGAAGAAGAAGAAGAAGAAGAAGAAGAAAAAGAAGAGGGTTCTGACATCGAATAGCATCCCAGAATAGGTGATCTCCTGTCGCTACTACTTTCTTGAATTATCCAACCTAAGTTTCATTTCCTCCCCATTTATCTTTTTATTCACTTAATGTGTAAGATTGAGATGGGTTGTATGGTTATGGATGTTGAGTTGTTAATGATGTTATAAATTTTCCTTTGGTATTTTGCTTATATTTAATGTTAATCTACTTGAATTGTGTTTATTTGATTTGGGTTTTGAGGTTGATTACTGTAGCGCCCCATTACCTTGGGGTATATAGCATAACACCTTGAGGACATTCCAGTATATAACCTATGATAATGGCACACTACGTTCAATCACAACATTCACTTAACATGGCATCATCAAGAAAGTCCCAATAATTTAAAACCAAAATTTTCCACTTTTCATTTCATAAATCAGAATGTAATACATTGTAGCTTTCAAATAACCGTACATGTACATCATCATAACCTAAAACAAAATAAGCTATGTGAAAGAGGAAATACACAAAAAGATTTATCTAATCTTCCAATCTTAGCTGACCGAACTGTGAGCCATTTTCTTCACCAAAGTACAAGAATTATGCTTCTCGTATGGTCTCTCAATAGTTAAAGTCCTCCCTAGGTCCTAAAATGTCACGTGCAATTTTGGGTGAGTTTTGCGAACTCATATGAGGTAACCATTATCGATGGTTCACTTAATTCATGCAACACATTGATACATGTAACAGATAATTCAAATCTTTGCATATACATAAAGTATCACATTCGCATTCTCATTCAGCACAAGGTAACAATACAATTTAATCGTTCAAACATACATATTAAAATGTATTTGAAATGCTCATGTGACTCTTTTCCCATTATTATGTTGTTATGATCGAGCGCCAAAACTGTCCTATATCCATTATGGATACCGACCTTATTCATACTGTCCCTTATCTGTTGGGGATACAGGGCTCATTTTACATTGTGAGCCTTTAGCTCTTAATCACATTTGGATACTCAGGTCACAACTCTCATTATCTAATCATGCATTCATGTATGGAATGCATCTCTCATAATCAATCAATCATGTCAAAAAGCATTTAGTTCTTCACATTCACATAAAAGTAGCACTTCAATATCACGTTCATTCATCAGAATCATCGGACCATCATTGTCTGGAATCAACATAAACAAATCACATTCATTCGATAATTCAAACATAATATAAAACAAACAGTTAATTGAGTGAGACCATCTAGGTTACTCATCGACTGCTTTCGAAGCTATTGCCTCGAGGTTCCAACAACGTCAGGATGTTGACGTTCCAATTGCTCCTCTATATCAAGCAATATACATATATCACACTTTTGCACAATTATAAATATTCATTTATGCACATTTATGTATACGAAATATGCACAATGCATGTTCAAGACAATTCCGGGCATCACTCTATTATTCTCGTCATGTAAACATTCATATTTCCAAACTCAAATAAGTATCACTTACACTAATGTTTTATACCTCATTAAAACCATTACAATCGAAATTCCTAATTCCTTGGTCAATTCAGATTTCTCCTATAACAACTTTCAGATCAACTTTGCATGTTCTTATGGACCCTAAAAATGAAGTAATTTGAGCATACTTTCTTCTATAAAATTGTTCTCCTATCTCTTAAGTTTCTAATGACAACAAGATCATTCAATTTAGTTTAGTATTTCAAAATTTATGCTTAACATACTATAGACTGAGCATGTTTGAAACTTTGGCTTGAACATAATTATGCCCTCAAATTGTACAACTCATATCTCTTAATTACCATATTAAAAATTATGAAATTTATATCATTTGAAAGATAAGAGAATAAAATACAACTTTTGTGAAGAAACCTTTGTCTAATTCGGTATCTATCAATACATTTTATTCATTAGCAACAAGACATGATTTCTATCTCGGGTAATACTACAGCCTCAGTCAAAACTTAATTTCAAGCCAGATTTTGAAATTATTATAGACAGAATAAAAATTAGGTTTCTTCATAGAAATTGTAGCCCTATGTCTCTAGCTTACTCAAAATAAAAAATTACCCCAATTGGATAACTACAGATCAAGATATCATCAAAATACCGAAGCATGTTTAAGCTGTGCAGAAATGTTGGCCGCAGCGAACTTATCCCTAGAGGATCCTTCACAAAATCCTGCAAGTTGGCCGCGGCGAAACAAGGAGTTGACCGCGTCGAACTTTTACAGAAAGCAGTAAATAGGACTCATCTTCCAATTTTTCAGATTTTATAACTTCTAACATTTTACATCTATCCTACCTTATACCTAGATCACCTTTTCTACTTCATTTTCCTCTTCATTCTCAACTCCATTTCAACTCAATATCATTCACAAACAATTAAAAAATTCATGCTTGTTAATAAACATCAAAAACATCCATCATTCACACATTTTCTTCCATTTTCTGCATTTCTTCATTCACTTTTTTGCATTCTCTTCCTCTTACTTGCTAAAACCAACATTTCTATCTTATTTCCTCTTCCATTTAACTCAGCTCATTGACAACCAAATCAAAATCTATTATTACTCACATCATCAAAACCCATACTGTTTATTCACTCATATTCAATATGCATTCCTCACATTTTCTGCATTTTTCATCTTCCTCTGCACCTCTCCATGTTCTGCATTTTTTTCCATTTTCTTCTCTATCTAACATTTCTAATTTGATTATACTCTCATTTCCATCAACTCTTTCATTTCATCTTAACTCATCTCTATATAACTAACTCACCTTAACTCTACATTTATTTTCGGTTCATCATTCAAGACACTAAAATATTCACATATGTATACATATAAACACAGTGAAAAGGAAAACAGAGCATATATGTATCTATTAACTTTCATAAATTTTCTGCACTCTTTTCATGCATATTTCCATTGATCTTTCAACTCCAAAAATCATTTTAACACTACATTATAACATAATGATCATCAAGTACGTAATAACAATATATCCAGATTTTCATCTTACTTATACAGTGTTCATGAAAATGGCCCCTATTTCCATGATTATGAAATGTCAAATAGATCTCCAAATTTTTATCATATCCATACTTCTCATAAGGATTAACACGGTACTTACTTGTTAAAACTACACAATCTTCAAAATCTCTAAAAACCCTAATCCTCATACATCCACGTACATCATCTTACAGATGGCTTGGTTTAGGTTTTCTTGAGGCAATGGTAAGAAAATAGCAAAGTGGGAGTGGTAACAGATAAATGAAAGCAAGGTTAAATCTTGGCGAAGGTTTGATGAATTAACAAGCAGTGAAGGAGAAGCTCGAAGAAGAAAGCACGAAGATGACTAGTCAAGAACAACAGTAACTTAGTCTTTTCGGTTAAAAAGAAATGTGGGTTTGGTATTTCTAACTTAACCGTATAGTTAAGTGACACTTGTCACTCATCTAACTTCTAAGGCATTCAACTAGTTACTCAATTAACTAGTTCAATCTTCTCCTAATTTTTTCTCTAATTTGTCTCTAAATTTCTATCATTGTCTCAAAAAAAATCGAAAGTCATCTATCAAAAATTCTTCAATATCATTCATTCTTATTTTTATTTTCATTCCTCAATTTACTTGCCAATTGGCATTTTTTCTAGTCCAGTAATATTCAACAATTTCGACAATTCTCCTAAAATTCATTAAGAATTCTAATTTAACAAGTACCCTCTCTAAATTAGCTTCCAATACAAGAAACCACAATTCTCTATAAAATCACATATCAAAAATCATGTTCACGTTCAAACAATCAATTAGACCCAGAAATTATCAATGAATGCATGTACAAATATTTTCATGTGTAAAAATTCATATTCAAGTGTATGTGCATATCATATAATGCATTAGCATAAAATGCACTTTCTAGTTTTTTAATAATATCTCGTATTGACTATTGTAGCCTCAATATGGGTAACAAGATGTTACAACTCTTGCTCTCTTAAAAGAAATTTCGTCCTCAAAATTTTTACCTGATTGTTCGAACAAGCATGGATATTTTCTCCTCAAATGCTCTTCCGTTTCCCACGTTGCTTCCTCAGTTGAGTGATTCCTCCAAAGGACTTTCACCAATGGAATGACTCGGTTCCTCAACTTCTTGATCTGAGATCCCACTATCTTCATCGGCCCCTCAACATGACTCAGGTTACTAGCAACCTCAATCTCTTGAGCCGGTATTACATGTGTTGGATCCGATCGATATCTTCAGAGCATACTCACATGAAACACATTATATAATTAAGACATTTAATTCGGTAAAGCTAACTTATAAGCCAAAGGTCCTATCCTCTCAATGATCTCATAAGGACTAACGTACCTAGGGTTCAATTGTCCTTTTTTATAGAATCTCAAAACTCCTCTCCAAGGTGACACTCCTAAAAATACTCTGTCTCCTACACTGTATTCCATATCCCTTCGATGTTGATCCACATAAGTCTTCTGTCTATCCTGAGCCGCTTTAATTTGGCTTCGGATCAATTTCACCTTGTCTACAGTGTCTTGTATCAATTCTAGTCCTTCAACCAATCTTAAGCCCTCTTCATCCCAATATAGAGGCGCTCGACACTTTCTTCCATACAATGCCTCATATGGTGCCATTCCGATACTACTGTGATAATGGTTGTTATAAGCAAACTCTATCAGTGCTATATATTGATCCCAAGCTCCTTGAAACTCCAATACACAAGCTCTACGCATATCCTCAATAGTCTTGATTGTCCTCTCACTCTGTCCATCTGTTTAAGGATGAAATGCAGTATTAAAGTTCAATTTGGTACCCATAGCTGACTGTAAGCTCTTCCAGAATCTCGAAGTAAATCTGGGATCCCTGTCTGATACAATGGACACTGGAAACCTATGCAGTCTAACTATCTCATTTACATATCTCCGAGCCAACTGATCTAGTGAGTTATTCTCTCTCACTGGTAGGAAATGGGCTGACTTAGTCAATCGGTCCACTACAACCCATATAGCATCGTTCTACCTCGGAGTCTTAGGCAATCCTATAATGAAATCTATGGTAATTCGTTCCCATTTCCACTCCAGAATAGGTAATGAATGTAGCTTCCCTACTGGAGCTTGATGCTCAACCTTAACCTGCTAGCATGTCATACAATTAGAAACATACTCCGCCACTTGCTTCTTCATTCCTGGCCACCAAAAATGTTACTTCATCATGTTATACATCTCGATAGTATCAGGATGCATAGCATAGGTGGCCATATGAGCTTCCTCTAGAATTTCTTTCCTTAGATCATCCACATTAGGCACACACAACCTCTGTTTCAACCACAAGGTCTCATCCCTAAACTCAAACTCAGAATCCGGACTCATCTTCACTTTCTCTATAATCTTCACCATATCAGGATCTTTCCTATGGACTTTTCTTATTCTATCATGTAACATCAGTCTCAACTTTAGTGTAGCTATCAATACTTCATCTTGCTTCAGATTCAATTCCACATTCAGAGCTCTCAAATGAATCAAGTTAGGTAACCTCGATGTCTGAATCTGAACTATACTAGTATTAGACTTTCTGCTCAAAGCATCAGCCACCATATTAGCTTTCCCTGGATGATACTCAATCGTGCAGTCATAATCCTTTAACAACTCAATCCATCTTCTTTGTCTTATTTTCAACTCCTTCTGACTCAGTAGATATCTCAAACTCTTATGATCAGTATAAATCTGGAATGTCTCTCCATATAGATAGTGTCTCCATATCTTTAGAGCAAAGACAACTGCAGCAAGCTCTAAATCATGTACCAGATAGTTATTTTTGTGAGACCTTAATTGGCTCGATGGGTAGGCAATCACTGTGCCATACTGCATCAATACACATCCCAATCCTTGATGCGAAGCATCACTATATACCACATATCCTCTGGTCCCCGATGGAATAGTCAACATCGGTGTCATAGTTAACTGATGCTTCAGCTCCTCAAAGCTCTTCTGACATTCCTTATTCCATCTGAATACTACATTCTTCCCCAGAAGTTTTGTCAGAGGGGCTGAGATCAAAGAAAACCCCTTGACAAACCTCCGGTAATATCTAACTAATCCTAGGGAGTTTCAGATTTCTGATACATTTCTCGGAGCTTCCCAATTCATCACTACCTCTATCTTCTTTGGATCTATCTGCATGCATTGTCTACTCACTATATGTCCTAAAAATACTACTTGATCCAACCAAAATTCACACTTGCTAAATTTGGCATACAACTGTTTCTCCCTCATAATCTGCAGTACTACTCTCAAATGTCTGGTATGTTCTTCTCTATTCTTTGAATACACCAAAATATCATCGATAAACACTATCACAAAGTGTTCGAGGTAGGACCAAAATACCTTATTCATCAACGCCATAAATGTCATCGTGGCATTAGTTAACCCAAACGGCATTACTAAAAACTCAAAGTGCCCATAGCTACTCCTGAATGCACTTTTAGGTACATTAGCCTCTGCTATCTTCAACTGATAGTACCCCGATCTCAAATCCAGCTTAGTGAATGTTGGATCGCCTATGGCCTGAGAATTCACAATACGTAGCAAAATGGACCATACTACATAACAAGAAGTATAACTGAAAAATTACAACATGTACGAAATTACGTCTTAACGCGGATTGGTATTTGTTTTTTTCTCCTGATTTGTAGATGCTTCAGTACGCGAACGTCCTCTATCGGTATCCACACGAGGATGAACGATCCAAGCAGTAGCTGATATGTGCTAGCATGTTCCAAAACACTTTAAAAAGCCGCACAATTTTTCTCTCGGAAGAAGAACGAATGGCTAGGTCTAGGTGGCTAGGGTTTTCGTATCTTCTCTAATGAGACATAAGTTCTCTATTTATAGAGAAACCTTAATACCTATTCCTATTAGGAATAAGAATATCATAATCCTAAACCTATTAGGATTATGGAAGCCCAATAAGTTTCGG
>JANQAP020357178.1:0-17051 GCA_026874005.2 Erythroxylum coriaceum | reverse complement strand
ACTCAACATTCAACACAACGAATCTCAACACCTATTTCAATTCTATACATAAATAAAACTGAAATAAATGGAAATACTATCGGGAATGGAAGCTTGAAAGTAGCGACAGCAGGAAACCACCTATTATGAGAAGTACTTCGAATCTAGCATGTCTCCGTGTCTCTCTTTCTTCGTCTCCTTCCTCAATCTCTTGATTTCTCTCTAGGTCTCCTTCGGATTTGATGGAATCTCACTCTTTTGTATAACTCTCTAAGCTCACTCCAGACTATTGTGGCTATCACTTCATATTCTATTTATTCTGTGGAAGCCTTAGGTCAAAGTCGGGGTCGAAACGGTCCATAAAATCTCACAAAAATTGAGTTTTTTCTGTCAGCCTAACATAGGGCATGATTGTGGCCTTGACTACCACGATCGTGACTTACTATTTAACCTTTTTGTCACAATCATGGACCAATGTGTACGATCATAGCTTGACTTGACGCTCTCTATCACCATCGTGGCCTGCTGTGCACGATCGTGGCCTATGGTTCTGGATTGAAACTCCTTGAATCTTCGCCGTTCTTCCCCGTTTACCATGAAACACTAACAAACACATCACGACACCTCAAAAATAGAACATTTAAGCTCAGAGACTTAATCTAACCCATAAAAATACTAAAACACACAAAATAACATAATTACACCCTAAATGCACACACACCACTCAAATTCACACTAAATAAATAATAAATTCAACCCTAAAACACATGCAATTACACAACTATCAGTTATCACAACTAAGAATGGGGGAGAGCTAGAAGGACCAGTGAAAAACCAAACTAAACCCCACCTTATTGAAGACCAAGAGATGACAAAAGCGTATGAAGAAAAGAATGCCAACCCTCCCTTTTATTCACCAGTTCTTGATACACCATTTGTGAACATTGAAAAATCTTTGGTAGATGTCCTCGAAAAGAACCTTATGCTTCAGATTAATGATGACTAAGTGACATTCAACATGAATGACGTATTAAAGAATCCGAAGGAGAGTATCTCATTCAAGATAATTGATTTGTTCAAATCTTCTGAAGAACAAAAGGATGAAGAAAGATGACAACAGACATCAAGTTTGAAGAAGCTATGAAAGTCTTTATTGTGAAGCAGAAGAAGTAGAGGAGACGAAGGTGATTAAGGAAGAAAGAGAGCAACTCACCTTCTTACAAGACAAACTATTGGATTCGATGGAAGATTTAGGGAGTTTTGTTATTCCCTATTTTATTGACAGTTTGTTAGTGAAAAGGACATTACTTAAATTAATTGGTTTTCTTAACTTTATTAATATTGCCCTTCCAATCATTTTATAATTTGTAGCATAATCACTAGCTATAAAATTAATGTTGAATAAGAAGGGTGGAAGCAAACCATTCATAATTGATCCGGGCTGAGCTTCAAAGGATGCAAGGTCAAGCTAATGACCCTAAATTAGCACGTTTAGTAGTTAGATTTAAATTCTTGTGTAGTTAGGTTTGTTTTAAATTCTAAAATAAGTTTTGAATGGTTTGGATTGCTAATTCTTTTACTCTCTTGAATCACTTATAAGATAGGGAAACACTTTCGATGTCAAGCTTATTTGGTCTCAACACTAACGTCATCACCACCTACATCAACATAAATGGTTTTATGTTCTAAGCCTTTTCTTTTCATTTATGTTAGTTTTTTTCTTATGTTTTCGTGTATTGTGTTTTATGTCCCCTAGTGTGTTTGTGTACCCCTCTCATATTGAGGACAATGCATTGTTCAAGTATGGGGAGGGTTGTGTGTTTTTACCTTGAGTGTGAATTTTGCATATTGTATAATAGTTTGTTTAGTTTGTATGATGTGAATTGTGTGAATGCGTCAATACTTAGGACTTAACCAGATAGATTTAGCCTTAAACATAGTCTTTTAGGTTGTAAAGATTTATTAGCTTGTGAAATTAGTGACCTAAGTTACTTAGGGCTAAATATGTTGGTTAATTAGGATACGATGTTAGTCCATTCACCCTATGAATTTGCCATACTCATTTATAATTTTAGGCCAATCAAATAAGTGGCATTATTAGTATATTTTCATGAGAATGATTAGCTAAAACAATAAGGGAAGCAAAATTTAGTGTAAAAAAATTTGTATAATTTTAACTAAAATAACTATTTTGTTGGCCTTTAGGTTATGAATAGAGTTAGTAGCCAGTTGAGAATGTGATGTAGCTAAGTAACCATTCCAACCAAGCAGCTTAATAACAGCATGACTTAGTCGAGTAACTGAATCGACATTCATCACAAATGTTTGCCTCTGCGTAAAAAGACTAGGTTTATGTCCTTAATGAAAAATCAACAAAAAAAGAATGTTTTCAAATAAAAACCTACCAAACTTGTTAGTAGCTTGATTTTTTTTATGAAAACCTACTGAGGAATAGTTATACTTTTGTTTTGACTGGATGATTATCAATGTGTATGTGCAAGTGATAGAGGTGAATAGACTTATCATTAAATTTTTTATTAGTTTGTATATTTAGTCTAAGGTGTTTAGACACTTATTTTGCTTGTTAATAAGTTAGAATGACTTGAAGGATTGTTTTTATAATTGAATTTGTTTCGCTAAGTTGAAGCCATTGTCTTATTATTGTATATGCGTGTTTTTGTTTTTTTGATTTGTTTGATTGTTTTTGTTTGCTTGAGGACCATCAAATGTTTAAGGGTGGGGATATTGATAAGTGTAAATTGCATCATGTTTTAGGGCACAGTTTGAAATGTGTTTAGCTATTAATTCAATCATTTAGTATGCGTTTAGGTTAGATTGTGTTAGTTAGTTAATTATTTGTGTTTTAAGTGTTTATGGGTTAGTACAAGTATTTGAGCTTAAATATTATATTTTTTGAGGTATCTTGATGTGTTTGTTAATATTTTAGGGTGAACATCAAAGAACAGAGAAGTTTCGGAGACATTCAGGTTAAAAAATGACCTATAATCATGCCACGATTGTGATAGAAGCACTAAAGTTGGACCACAATCGTGGCCTACATGCCACGATCATGGCAAAGGGCTTAAAAGTAGGCCACGATCGTGGCCTATGTTAGGAAGATGTGCAGCCACTTCCAAACTTCACGTTTTGAGGGATCTTTTGGACCTTTCGGAGCCCAAAAAACCCTAGTTTAACCCTAAACACAAAAGATCATAAGTAGAACAAGAAGAATAGAAAGAAGGAGCTTTTGCATCAGCCACCATTGAGAAACCTTAGAGAGAGGTCATCGAGAGATTGAGAAAGAGAAGAAGTGTAACATACCACTCCCATAGAGTATATAACCGACATACTGGAGGATATTTAGGGACATACTCTATGAAAATGGCTCATTATGATGGTTAAATCAATTCATTTTTACTTTTTAATCCATCGCACATAACATAAAACATTCCAATAATCATATTGTTCCATTTTTATTCACAAACATATACAATCTCAAAGGTCATTACATTCCCAAAATTCACATGTACAATATACAATAGTTAAGAGATACATTCCTTGATATAATATAACTAAGACATTTGCAGATACAACTGATCCCGACACTGACCCATATCTGAATGCAGAAGTTACTTCAACTAGACTAGCTAGATTTTTCCTGAACCTGAAAAAACAGTGGTGTAATTTTGATGAGATTGCGAACTCAGTGAGTGAACCATCATCGATGTTCTCACTTAAACAGACATAAATATCGCAAGTATAAACACAATTCAATCAGTATCTCACATTGTTCAGAATCAAATCCTATATATCATATCGCTCAGAATTTAGGACCTGATCGCAGTATTCAACATATTTCAACAAGTCCGTTATGAACACAAACATTTTATATATTCATTTCAGGATAAACGTACTCACCTATGTCAGGACATAAATACTACAAGCAATTATGTATATCAACTCACAATATATATATATTTCGATAAACACATTATGAATACAAACATATCATATAATCATTTTAAAGTAACCTAATCATTCATCTCATCAACATGTATACAATGTTGTACATCATTGTGTCAACATAATTCAATAACTTTTCACAACTATTCACATGATATATGTAAAGAATATATATGCAATGCAATGCATATGAGACTCCACTTTCATTTTTATTTTGTTATAACCGAGTGCCTATTCATTGTCCCGTATCTCTCATAGATACCAGGTTTATTTCAGGTACTGATCCATATCCTTTGTGGATACTGGGCTTATTTCAGGCACTGACCCATATCCCTTGTAGATACCGAGTTTATTTCAGGTAACAACCTATATCCCTTGTGGATACCAGGCTTATTTCACGTATTGACCCATATCCCTTGTGGATATCGGGCTTATTTCAGGTACTGACCCATATCCCTTATAAATATCGGGCTTTTTTTTAGGCTAGTCACTCCAGTCACAACTCCTTTATTTGATCATGCACATCAATGTATGAAATGCATCATTTCACATCATGTGCTATCAATCACTTTTATTCGGTATGCACAGTCATTTATCACAAACATCGGATCAAAATCCAGCATTCAACATTCAGTTGAGTATCACTTATTCCATACACATTTACATTCCGATTTATCCTTGGACCTTAGTTCGGCACTCAATAATAATATTAAATAACACTTAGTTAGTAAAATTCACATACAATGAGCACTTCTAATACAGTCCTAAATAATGGTCTCCTCAGACAATTGATGTCCGAATTATTGCAATCAAACCAAAATTAAACAAGAGCAATTCAAGCATGGTGTGGTATATCTAAGTCATCTCACTACACATATATCAAACAGAAAAACACATATAATTGAGTTGACACATCTAGGTTGACTCACAGTATACTCCAGGTGAGCTATTGCCTTGATGATCCGACAATGTCAGGATGTTGTCGATCAACTTGTGCTTCCATATCATACAATACATATATAATCCTCATATTATTAAGTTGATCAATCATATAATTTTTCAACCATGCACATGTATATGTATCATGTTCAATGCATGCTCAATTGACTATTCCGGGTATATTTCCCTAATTCACATCTTGTAATCTTAATTCATATATGCTTAATTTAAACTTACGTTTACACCTCAATTATACAAGATTATTCTAAGTTCATCACTCAATCGGTCACTAAAGTTATTCTAGCATTATAAGATCACTTTCATTCATTTCATATTGTTATTCTCACAATTTCATCGGATCTATATCCGTTAGGCAGACCTTATGTTCGTAGGGTGAACCTATACTTATATATACTGTCTTTTAGAGCAATTTCAGTCCAAATGGCTAGTACATGTCTGTTAGGCAGACTTCATGTCTGCAGGGTGGACATTCTTGGGTTTTCCAGCTTTCCAACTCTGTTTATGTCCGTTTGGAGGGACATCATGTTCGCTAGGCAGACATTCACTGGACACTTACAAATATGTGAAAAATTGACCTTTTAGACAACATCATCTCTCCTCAGAGACTCTCGAAAGTTGTAGAACTCGAAGTCCTCTTCGAAAGCATACTTAAATGACCTTAATCTGACATCCACAGAGAAAGTTATGACTCTTGCCCCAAAATCTATCCATTTACTTATGAATTTAAACTTAGGTTTACACCTCAATTATACAAGATTATTCTAAGTTCTTCACTCAATCATTCACTAATTTATTCTAGCATTATAAGATCACTTTCATTCATTTCATATTGTTATTTTCATAATTTCATCGGATCTATATCCATTAGGTGGACCTTAAGTTCGTAGGGTGAACCTATACCTATATATACTGTCTTTCGGAGCAATTTCAATCCAAAAGGCCAGTACATGTCCGTTAGGTAGACTTCATGTCCACTGGGTAGACATTATCGGGTTTCTAGCTTTCTAGCTCCGCTTATGTCTGTTTAGAGGGACATCATGTCTGCTGGGCGGACATTCACTGCACATTTACAGAAATGTGAAAAATTGATCTTTTAGATAGCATAATCTCTCCTCGGAGTCTTCTCGGAAGTTATAGAAATCAAAGTTCTCTTCGAAAATTTCTTAAATGACCTTAATCTGACATCCACAGAGAAAGTTATACCTCTTGCCCCAAAATCTATCCATTTACTTAATTCTATTAATCTCAATCTATTTCCTTAATTATACCCTCAATTTTCATCCTAAGAAATCACGCATTTAATCACTTATTCAAGCATCATATTAGGTTCATGTCAAACTTCATTCAAGCCTAAATGCATCATAGGAAAGTATCTTATCATTTGTTGTCGTAAACATCACATAAAAGAAACATATTTCATGTAAAAGTCATTCCCATTTTCCAGCTTTTCCAACTTTATTTTCAGGTCAGTTTTGTATGACCATTTTGACCTAGAAAATGAGGTATTTAGGCAACACCTTCTCTAAACAAATGTTTCTATATGTATTAAGTTTCTAATCACACTGAATTCATGCAGTTTGGTTCAGTATTTGGTAAGTTATATCCAAAATACTACAGACTGTTCTCATACCACGACAACACACAGTTCTCAAATTCAAGCCCAATTCAGAGACCCTTAAAGACAGAATTCAAATTTAATTCCTTCATGAAAATTGTTGCCATATGTATATAGTTTAATCTAAATTAAAAATCATCTCATTTGGCTGCTAAAGATTAAGATATGGTCGAAATGCAGACATATGTTCAGTGAAAATACTCCATCTAACCTATTCCAACATACTTCATGATCAACCTTACATACAATTCATCTCCAATCAATCATCATGTATGTTATGCTAACATATAACATAATAGGGCAATCAATCACTTACTTGTTCAACCAAAGTCTCCGCATTTTCCTAGCTAATAAAACCTCTCAAGTCTTCAAATATACTCCAAGAGTAAGATAGAATACAAAGGATTTCTAATCACAAGATGTAGACTACTAAAGTTAACAAAACTCAAGGTTTTGGGAGGTGGTGTGAGGAAGTCGGTGGTGAGGGATTGAAGGAGGAACCATAAGACCAAAAACAAGAAGAAATTAACATGATCTTGCTAGTGAAAAATTCGTGGGGTACAAATGTGTGGTGGAGAGGTCAGGCACTTGTCAAATGGAGAGCTATGTCATGTGTCTTCTTCTCATGCTTCCAATTATCACCTAATGCTTGGTCCATATGTCACTTAATTTAGGCTCCATATGTAACTCATTTAAGCCTCCATATGTCACTACTTATAAGGCTACGTATGTCACCAATTTTAAGGCTACATATATCATCATTTATGAAGCTACAAATGTCACCATTCTATTGCTCCACATGTCACAAGTCTAAGGTGCCATTTGTCACAATGTTAAAGGGCCACTTGTCCCAATTATACTCAAGTCACTTGTCATCCATTTAACTGAGCCATTTGTCACTTATTCCTAATGCCACATTTCTCCATTTCATAGGCCTAACCTACCCAAATGTCCATCTATCATTTTTGTCTTGCTCTTTAACGTTTTTTCCCTAAATTTAGGTGCTCACACCACTTTATCAATTACTCAATCATATTAATAAATTCCCAATTCACTAATTATAATCATCAAACAAGATTCATGACATAACTGACACACAATTGCATCATAATCACTTAAAATCTTTCATATCCTCGGATGTGTCAATTAAGTATATATACTATCTTTATGATGTTTTTAATCATGATTCATGTGTGTATGCCAATATAATGCATGCCTATGGAACGCTCTTCATATATTCTCACATGAAATGGCTCAATCTAATAATTATTCCTTAAGTGTAGAAACAGGCTATTATAAGAAGGAAGAGAGACGTGGAGAAGAAGCCGACGCGAAGTACTTCCTAGAATAGGAAGTTTCCCGACGTTGCAGTCTCAATCATCCATTCAGATCTTATTTTCAGTGTATTTTCAATTTTATTAATGTATAGAATTGTAATAACCATTGATGATAGGATTGTGTGAATGTTGAGGATGTCTAAACTCACCTTCGGGTTGTTTTTATCTTCGATTTAATAAAAACTGATTGTTTTATGTTATTTGGATTCATTGTGATTGATTTTTGAGATTGCATAATTTGGTAATAGACTGATAAGGTGAATCGAATGAAAAACAATTGGAATAACCATTGATGATAGGATTGTGTGAATGTTGAGGATGTCTAAACTCACCTTCAGGTTGTTTTTATATTTGATTTAATAAAAATCTGATTGTTTTATGTTATTTGGATTCATTGTGATTGATTTTTGAGATTGCATAATTTGATAATAGACTGAGAGGGTGAATCAAATGAAAAATAATTAAATTGTTCTAATGAGAGTTAGGTGATTTGATAAGAACAAGAAATTAATTAAATCGGTAATTTTGTGAAGAGAGATCTCACATAGTTTTCCGATAGTTTATTGGAAAACTTCAAATCTAATTAGGGTTTGGATAGATTATTAATTGAGAAATTGCAATTTTCCATAATTTGATTAGGTTTTATAATTTAGGGTTAATGGTTATAACTTGTGAGAGAGTGATCAACCCTAGGATCGTCAAGGACCAATGACCCAATAATTCATAATCGATTAGGTTAGTGTTAAAGAGAGGTAAAAATTCCCCTTTCTCTCAATTGGTAGTTCTTTAGGTCCATTATTGAATGTATGCATTGCAATTGCTAATTTGTTAATATTTTGTAATTAATTCTTGGAATTGAGTTGCATGATTGAATTAAATTCTTGCCTTAGTTTTGTTACATTTTGAATTATTGCAAATTATTTTGGCCTTAGATTTTAGGATTAGATTATCCCTCCTCGTGGGATCGACACCTTATGTACTACGCGAATGACCTATACATTTAGGGATTATCGAGGTTATTAATTAGAACTTATACACATAAAAAAACCACGATTAAGGATGCATATAAAGATCTTAAGGAACTTGATGTGGTGTGTCTGAGGATGAAGCCTCTAGGGGTGATAGATGAGCAAATCATGATGAGGGCTTTCCTGTTCTTACTAAAAGATGCAGCAAAAGATTGGTTGTTTGATCTACCTACTGGGAGTATGAATACTTAGATAAAGTTTGAATGACTATTTTTGGAAAAATACTTTCCCGTATCGAAGACAACAAGTATACAGAAGGAAATCTATGACATAAAGCAACATAACGAAGAGTCCCTTTATAGGTATTAGGAGTGCTTTAAGAAGTTGTGTCCCAGTTGTCCCCATCATAACATAACTGAACAACTTCTTATCTAGTATTTCTACGAGGAATTTGATCAATGCAGTGAGCGGTGGAGCAATATATGAAAAGACTCTTATGGAGGCTCATATTTTAATTGAGCGAATGGTCGCTAATACTTAACAATTCAACACTTACAACAATGTTTTCCATTTAAATAAGGTAAGTACTTCATCCATCGAACATCGTTTAGATGAGCTAACATCTTTTGTTCGAAAACTTACAGTCAGACAGGTACATATAAAAGCATATAGAATATGCTTAAATACAAGCCATCCAACTAATGAGTGTCCAACATTACAAGAAGGGAGCATAGAATATGTGAATGTTGCAGGAGGGAACCTTCCTAACCAATAAAACCCGTACTCCCAGATGTATAACCCAGGCTGGAGGGATCATCCTAACTTGAATTATGGGGGGAATAGGTAGCATAAATACTTCCAGAATAGGCTACAAGGATCGCAACAGTTTTAGTTAAGGCCATAAGCCTCCTTTTCCAGTTCAAGTACATCTTTGGAAGACTTTATCAAGACTTTTACTGTTAACAATCTTCAACTTCAATAGGGTATGTAGCAAGTTAGAGTGTACAATAGTTTCAACAAGGTGTGCAACAATTTCAACAGGAGACCATATCTAAATTTCATTCTAGCATTCATAATTTGGAAAATCAGGTCAGTCAAATGGCAGTGGTGATAAACCATCTAGGAGCTTGAAGAGGAGGAAAACTACCATCACAACCTGAGACAAATATGAAGAATGTTAGTCTAATCACCTTGAGGAGTGGTAAGAGGCTTGAGATATCGAGAAGAAATTGAGAAGGAGCTCGAAGAAGAAAGGGATATACCCTTAAGCTTAAAGTTAAATGTTGAATTACCAATTATTGAAAAGACTAATCCTCTGCCTCTTCCTAATTGGTTAGCAAAGTTAAATAAGGAGCATAAGGATAAAGAGATTTGGGAGAACTTTCGAAAGGTTTAGGTGAATATTTCACTGTTAGAAGTGATCAAGAAGGTGCTAAGGTATGCAAAGTTCCTTAAGGAATTGTGTACAAAAAAGAGAAAGTTAAGAGGTAATGAAATGATTAGGATGAGTGAAACATTTTCTGTAGTTTTCAAAAAGAAAATACATCCTAAGTGGAAAATGCCAAAGTTGTGATTCCTAGATATCAAAATTTTGTAACTTGATAAGAACAATATGGAGTCGAATAAACAACAATAAACAAAAGCACTGCTTGGGAGGTAAGCTATAGGAAATTGATTTCTTTGTATTTACATTTTCGCATTTTCTATTTTTGTTAAATGCTCCATTTCTTGCATTTGATGTTACATTAGGGAAAATGTAATTTTTAAGTGTGGGGGTAGGGATCTTAGTTTTCATATATGCTTTTAGGATTAATTATTGCTTATGTGGCTTCTTAGGTGTTTTCAAAATCAAACATTTTCCCTTTTTCTATTGCTTTCAAGACTATATAGTCATAATTAGAGAGTGAATTGGCTGGAAGAATCCATGGCAACTTAGCATGTACTTTTACTTTTGTGATTGGTCAATATGCACTATCTTTAGAAGAGTAGAGGCTAGTGGTAGACATAAGCCAGTAGGATTTTAAGCCTTTATGGATTGTCACATCTATATCAGTTTCATTATCTTTTGTTTATGTGTGACCTTCATGACATGTACATCTTGACTTTGCTTTGTTTTCTATTCAAGAAAACATTTTTATCACATATATGAACATGAAAATGATGTAGGCATTTTTTCTTTTTACAAGCTACATTAGCCAAATAGCGTACCTATTGATATAAATTTTCCTTTGTTAAGCACCCTTGAGCTTTATTAGCCTTTCTTTTTATACTAACCACATTACTTACTATTAAACTTAACCAAATGTCCTACCTAAGCCATAAAACTAGTGGAGCATTTGTTGATTGTGGATGTACAAAAGTATAAGTGAGGGGGTGTGCATATGTATGACATGGTTACAATTATTGGGATGCCATTTTATGTCTTATCAATGAAATTCCCAAATTGATGCAGCTTCTTACAATTTTTATAAAAACAAAAAAAGAAGAGAAAAAGGAAAAATAAAAATGTTTGGATAAAAGTATCAAAGAGGAAATGCATTTTTTTTGCAAAGTTGTTCATGATTAGTTTCTTCTCTTAAATTTGTATAGAATGGGTGACTTGAGTTTAATTCTTATGAGGTGGATGTTGTTTTGGAAGGATCACTCCTTATAGTTTCTTTGTGTCATTATCAATGAATGAATGTTAGGTTTTACGCTTGATATTGCATTGAGTGTACGTTTGCTTCACTAGCTTTGATGGCTTTTATGCTACATTACACAAATACATTTAACCTTACCTTTGCCCACATTCAACCTTAGAAAAGTCCTTTGATTCATGATTATGCATATGAATCTTAGTGGTGGAGAAATGAAATGATATGCAAAGTTGTAGAATGTCATGATCATGAATGGTGTTTGAGTGTACCCATGAATTTATCATATTTAAACACGTTTTGTCAAGTCTACCTCTAGATTGCTCAGTTTCTAAGGGCCATGAATGTTGATTGATCATTAGTACAAGCGTTGAATTTTGAGTTCTTGCTATGATTTAAGAAGTCATTTCTCTTTGCTTATGACTATCTATTCTTGGGAAATATGGAAAATGAATAATTGTTTTAGTTTGTGACTTTGATTTTGACATTTTGCTTGAGGACTGTCAAAAGCTAAGTGTGAGGGAAATTGATATGTGCTTAATTAATTATACATTTATTCCATAACCCTTAGTGATTAATGCTATGAAATGCTTAAGACATTCATTTTAGTTTTAGGTACAACTTAGAAGCGTGAGAGTTAAAGTGAAAAGCACATTCTTTGAGCCATCTTCTTGAGATTCACACTCACTTGTCTTCATAAAGCAAAGAGGAGAAGGAATAGAGCAAGAGGAGGTAAGAAAATGCATAAAATGAAGAGTATATGTTGAAAAAATCAAGAATGAAGAGTGCAAAAAATTGTTCACAGCCATGACATGTATGTCACATCTATATAAATGGAGGCTCACAGTTTTGAGCCTTCAAAAAGACCATTCATGGTCATGACTCAATCATACACGCCTATGATATTGAGACAACTATCCCGAAAACCTAGTTTTCAGTACAACAAGAATGTTTTGACTTCATAATGGATATGAAAGGTTTGAGGAAACATTTTAGGGGTTTCAAGAGACGAAGAGAATGAAGAAGGGCAAAGCTCTCATCCTTTGGAGACCCAAGGCAGGTTAGGCTTTCCCGACCGGATTCAGAAGTAATATCAAAACCTAAGAATCGGTTAAGCATACCTTTCATTGTATTTTTTGTTCTTTCTCTTTTAGGAATCGATTATGTTATCCTATATTTATTGTTTGGGTATTGTGTTAAGATGATTTTAATGCATTCATTGGATTGTTTTATTACGAACCCATTGCTAGAATCTTCAATATAATCTGTAATTGTTATGTTGAGATTTGTTTGTGGCAACTAATGGTTTTAGATCATTAGGGATACATTTCATATTTGTTGTGTTTACGATTGGTGTTGAATAATTAGGGATAATATAAACTAGGTTAAATGAACTAAGCATATGTGATTGCTGCCTTGATTAATTTGTTTCCTTAGCTCGTAATGTAATTGTTTAATTAAATCTAGAGAGCTTATCCTAGCTTGTTCAATGCCTAGGTTTAATTAACAAGCATCTCTTAATTAAACATGACCTAAGGGAAAATTGAGGTTAATAGAGCTTATCGTTAACCTACGATTAATAGTTGCTAGGAGAGGTATGAGAATAATAATTCAACGAATATGTTTGATTGTGTGTAAGTCGAGATTGAACCAATGACCAGATCCCTAATGAATTCATCACTTTCATCATATTTAGAATGTTTTCTTTAATTTGTTTTCATTAGTTTAGTTTCATTTTAATTTCTTATTTGAAAACCAAACCAAACCCCCATAACCTAAACACCGATCGATTTCATTTCAAAAGCTTTACACACACTCTCTGTGGGATCAACCTAGAATTACCACTACTATAGTTGTAGGTCTAGTTATTTTGAGTAGTGTTATGACACACTATGTCAAACATCTTATGCTTTTGGCTAGTATATATCTAACCATTTAATTCTTGGCCTTTTTTCCTTCTCCTTGCAACCAGACTAAAGGATCCTCCTGAGTAATCTCTCTATATCTTTAATTATGGCTTTAAGGAAAACCAAATGTGATGTCTATTAGATATTAGGGGAGTTGAGAACTAAACTAATTAGTTGAGCTCTATTAGCTAAAGATAGAGCTTTTAAGCTTCAATTGTTAATAACTGGCTTGAAGTCACTAATGTTATAGGTATACTAAAATACATGATAGGAAGATGAAAATGTTTAAATTAATGATAGTGGACAACTATGAAGCTTGATTAATGATAGTTATAGATAAATATAATGATTTTCAATTAAATTATAGGCCAAAAGTGCCATATGTGCATCTGTTGGCCTTATGAAACCTACAATGCGTTAAAAATTTGGTCCATATTTAAAATCTGTAACATATTTGATAATTGTTTAGTCATAAATAACACCTATTATAATAATGTAATATAACTAACTCTAAAATCTAATCGTCAATTTAATCAAGACATATATTTTGTAAAAACTGCAATCTTATCCACATACAACCTTAACCTTAAATTATTCATAGTTTTTTTCCTAAGCATGTCCCCTTTTCATCTTGGTGTTCAGTATCCTATTTTTTCAAGCTCCTCCATCTATAATTCTATTTATAAAGGGTTAAATTTGAACCATTTTTAAAACTTTAAGGTGCATCTTAAACATTGTAAAATGTAAGGTCAATTTTTTAGTGCAACTTAACCTCATCAACTAATAAAGCGAGAGAAAATATATGTCAACATTCATTCCTCATTCCATCTATTTCCTTTAACCAATTCTAATATCTTCCTTGCATTCCATTTCTATTCTCATTATTTTCCTTTTTGTTTGTTCTATTCTGTCCATATGTCCTCAATTTCCTACGTAATCCTCTTTTCTCAGTTACATCCTTTCAATTATTGTACCTTAACTAGTTGTTCATTTCTTAACTGTTCTTGCATATAGCTTTATTGCAACCACTCCCTTCATCTTCATCTGACTCCGAAACCACCTCCTTTTTAAAACACTTATCTTCTAATTGTTTAGTACTATCCCTTTTTTGTGTTAACTCGACAAACAAACTTCCTAACCCTACTCCCCTTAAATTTACTCCTATATAACCCATCACCTTATCCTAAGGTTTGAAACCTCCCCTTCCTAATTCTATTTCTCCCTCAGTCCCATCAACCTTGTAACCAAAAAAAAGAGGATGTTCCTCCTAAAGTTGCATTGACAATTATTTACTAATGCTCCTCTTTTACTTTGCCTCCCATCCTTTCGCTTCCTCTTCAGCCCCTTATGCACCTCGAGCAAAATCTCATTAATATGGTTGATCTGTAGAAGATATGGAGTGCCATGTTTAGTAATATAGTAGAGTAAGTGAAACTCCCATCTTTGACTTATTTCTAACCGTTTAGAGACAATGCTAGTATACTAGTAAAATCACCATTGGAAATTTATGAAAAGAGGTGCTAAAAATTGAAAACTTTCCTCATGGGGTTCTTCTTATGAAAGAGGGTCTCTTTTATATATGTTTAGAAAATGAATCAATTGCTATGGAATAGATCTAAGTTACAATTAGTTTTCGTTTATAAAAAACTACATTTTCCTATTAAAATTTGGCCCTATAGAAGGATTAGATTCTATACTTGAATTGGGGCTATAACACTTCAATGGAATCCTAATCTTCATCAAAATATTCACCTTGAGCTTCAAAAGGGAGTAATACACAGTTAAAACCTCCTACTATAATCCAAGGGTTTGCTATTAAGTTTAAATGATTAATAAGTTTTTCTATAGTTTAGCTCTGGTAACATGTCGTAACGATACACAAAATAAATAAACTTATAATTATAGCAGTGGCAAGTCTAGGTTGATCCCATAAAGATTAAATTCAATTACATTCCTAAATTATCCGTATATGTAAAACATAGGGGTTTGGTTCAATGCAAATTAGAAAACAAAAAAAGATTGAATGTATAAAAGCAACTCAAATTAAACATTAACAAAGTGATAAAATTGATGAATGGTTTGAAATCCAATTTTTTGGTTTAATCTTGGCTTACACACAATTTCACATATGTCATTACATTATCATATTCCCACCTTTTTTTAGGCTATTGATCATAAATTAACAACAAGCTTTGTTAATCCTAGCTTTTCCTTAGGTCGTAGTTAATCAAAAAGAGCTCATTAATTAACCCAAACTATCAGATAACCTAGAATAAGCTTCTTAGTTTAACCAAACAATCACCTTATAAGTGAGAAAAACAAACCAATCTAAGTAATAATCACACAAGCTCAGATCATTTAACCTAGGTTACGTTATCCCTAATGATATAATACCATTAGTTGCCATAAACGAATTCAAAGATGGCTATTACATGTCATATTCAAAGTTCTGGCAATAGGTTCTTATGAAAAGCAATTTAATAGAGCACCAAGATCATTCTTACACAATATCCAATCAATAAACAAAAGATAACATAAACAATGGGAAAAGATGGGAAAAACAATAGAAAAAGACGATATGCCTAAATGTGCTCCTTGGCGTTAACTTCACCTCTAAACTAATGTTGGGAAGGTTAACCCTCCATCTTCTCCATCAATCTCTAAGAAAGAGCCATGAATTACCTCTGGAAATGTTAAAAACTGAAGAAGGAATGAAGAAAATCGTGTATGTTTTTCAAGACTCCTTCTACCGTCACAACTTAATGCTTTTATAGTAAAAAACTAGGTTACAGGAGCATGTGTTATGGCCATGACAATTTTGTCATGGGTGTGACATAGGTCTCGCGGCCATGACAATATTGTCATGGGTATGACTAGCTCCCATAGCCATGACTTTGCATCTTTTTATTTCTTTTGGTATTTTCTTGCCTCCTTTTCATTCTAACCCTTCTCTTTCTTGCTCCAATAAGCTAATTGAGTGTGAATCTCAAGAAGATGGCTCAATAAGTATGCTTTCGACTCACTTTAGCTATTATGCTTCCAAATTGTACCTAAGATCAAATATAAACTAAAGTAAGTGTCTTAAGCATTTTAAAGCATTAATCATTAGGTGTCAAGGATTAAATGTATCAACAATTAAACACATATCAAGTTCCTCCACACTTAGCTTTTGACCGTCCTTAGGCAAATCGTCAAAGCCAAAGTCACAAACTAAAAAACTTTCTTACTTTCCATATTTCCCAAGAATACATAATCATAAGAAAAGATGAATAACTTTCAAAAACCATAGTAAGAACTTAACATTCAAAGCTTCTACTCATGATCAATCAACATTCATCATTCTTAGAAACCGAGCAATCTAGAGGTAGATTTGGACAAAATGTGTTTAAATAAGATAGATCCATAGGTAAACTCAAATACTATTCATGATCATAACATTCCACAACCTTCATATCATTAAATTTCTCCACCACTAAGAGTCACACGTATAATCATGAATCAAAGGACTTTTCTAAGGTTGTAATTGTTGGATCGGAAAAAGAAAGCATGCTATATTTGGAGAAACAGTAGATTTCAAAACTTTTAAGAAATCATTTTTCCAGTGGAAGCAATAAATCCAAATCATCATGCCAATCCATACATGATATGGTATAAGGATAATAAAAACATAAACAAGATGAAGAGTATTA
>JANQAP020355126.1:5411-17078 GCA_026874005.2 Erythroxylum coriaceum | reverse complement strand
GATATATAATGCTCATAAAAACCAAACTCTTTTGTTTTATTAATAATAAATATTTTCATTACAAAAGTAACTGGAAGCAAATTAAGATATAAGTAAATACACTTGCTTTCTAGGGCAGTATATTTACATAACTCCAACAAGTCCTTACTCACCAAGCATTATGAGTGTTAAAACAATTAAGAACAAAGGAATTTGAATTATATGAATCTTCATATTGTGTAAATTTTAATATGCTTCGATTGTCTAATATAAAATAGTCACGTTCTTCTGTTTGTTTTCAAAAATTGCATGAAATTGCAAGTGGCAGAATCATCAGTGAAGATACAAAGGAAATTTTGAGATAATTATTTAAGGAGGAAGAATTTAAGAACATCTGTCTGACGAAATGGCTACTCTGAAGCAGCTTGCTCAACCAAATTTGGACGATCAACCTCTATGTATAGTCCTTCCTGCCTTGGAAAGACCTTTAAAACTTAATCCTGGTTTCCTTAATTTATTGCCTAAATTTTATGGTCATGGCATTTAAAAGAGTTTCTAGTTGTTTGTTTTACTGTAAGGCCTGAGGGGGTGGATGATGAACAAGTAAAAATTTACGCTTTTCCTTTCTCTCTACAAGACTTAGCTAAAGACTGGTTATACTATATTCCCCCTCAATACATTGCTACTTGGCTCAATTACATCAATCTTTTCTTGAAAAAATTTTTCCCGCAAGTAGGACTGGATAAATAAGGAAGGAAATTTGTGGAATTGGGTAAAATGTTAACGAGTCATTATATGAGTACTGGGAAAGGTTTAAAAGACATTGTGCTAGCTTCTATAATCATCATATTTGTGACCAGTTATTAATTCAGCATTTTTATGAAGGCTCAGGCTCAAACGATAGAAGCATGATAGATGTTGCAAGTGGTAGGGCATTGGTTGAAAAACACCTAAAGTAGCTAAGACTTTAATTTCTAACATGGATGAAATTTTAAGAAAATTCAAAACTAGGAATGAAGTAGACCAGGCAAAGAGAGTGAATGATATTGAAATGAATTCTATTCAAGATCAGTTTAAACAGAATGCTAAACAAGTTGCTAATTTAACCACTTTTATGTCTAAACTGGTTACAGGTGGTGTTTCGCATGCTCATGTTTATTAGATTTGTTTCGATTGTTCTCATACTAATGACGTGCTAATATGTCCTACTTGAGTGTCCTACTTTGCAAGCTTACGATGTTAATGCAATAGGTGGTTTTCTTGGCCAATCCAACAAAAAGTATGACCCATAGTGGAGAGATCACTCAAACTTGAGATATGGACCTAGGACAAACTCCCCATCCTATAATGCCAACCAGAGCAACCCTAGATCTTATGTTCCTAATCCATTTCAAAATCAATCTTCCAGCTGTCACTTGAAAAAATGGTCAAGTAACTCACTAACCAAATTGGCCTTGTCCATACCTAGGGTGCTAACTACCAAAAGAAAATAGATGTTCATCTATAGTATCTAGACACTCAAATAGGACAGATTATTACCACTTTGAGTAATATTGAGGCCCAACTTTCTTGAAGACTCCTATCTTAACCCATACCTAACCCGAAAGAAAATGCTAGTATTGTCACGCTTAGGAGTGGTAAGGAGTTGGTGAATCCGAAAGGGGACAAAGGGAATAAAAATGAGGTTGAGGAAGAGAGAGCCATGACCCCAAGTGCTGGAAATAAGTTAAGGAGCAATAACAGAGAGATGAGTCACATTCTGCTACTAATGATTATGTTCTTAACAAATTGTGTGATGTTCCTCCATTTCCTTCCAAGTTCACCAAGACAAAGAAGGAAAAAGCAGAAAGAGAAATTATCGAAGCTTTTTAAAAAATTGAGGTAAACATACCTCTTTTGGACATCATCAAGGAAGCCCTACACTATGCCAAGTTTTTTAAAGAACTTTGCACTACCAAAAGACGCTTCAAGGAGAAAAAAAAGGTAATTATGGGGGAGAGCATATATGTGGTCATCCAGAGGAAAATACCCCTAAAATGTAAGGATCCTATTATGTTTTCTATTCTTTGCAAGATAGGAAATACTCAATTTGAAGATGCATGTTAAGCTTAGGTGCTTCGATTAATATCATGCCTAAAAGTATCTATGATGCTCTTAATTTTAGTCCTTTGAAAAAGAATGGTTTGATACTTCAATTAGCTGATAGGTTTAACGTATATCTTGATTATGTGCTTGAAGATGTGTTAGTGCAGGTTAACGACTTTGTGTTCCTGGATAATTTTTGTATCTTTGACATAGGTGAGAAGTCTGAACCATCCCAAGATGTTCCGTTACTATTTGATCGATCATTTCTTAGTATTGTCAAGATAAAGATCAATGTATATAAGGGTGATTTACCTATGGAATTTGATGGAGAAGTTGTCAGTTTTAATATGTTTGATGATATATGATACCCTGCTAAAACTAACAGTTTGTACTCTATAGATTCCATTGATTTTATTGATGAAATTGTGCAAGAAATTTTTGAATCTGACATGGTTGCGGGTGAGAAAGCTGAAAAAATAAAGGAGGATCATACTGTAGGTGATGCAGTTGTGGCTCATAGTTCCTTTCTAAAGGAATCGTCTCTGTTTTCTAACCTTGTATCACCTATGTCTGCTTCTAGGTTAGTACCCTTTATTGTGCAGACCCCTGAAGTGGAATTAAAACCCCTTCCCTTTAATTTGAATATGCATTTCTCAGTTAAAATGAGAACTTACCTGTGATCATTTCAAGCTCTTTTTCACTCTCCCAGGAAGAGTGACTCTTACAAGTTCTTCCAAAACCATAAACAACCCATATGTTGGACAATTTCATACATAAAAGGAATTTTCTCTTCTTTGTGTATGCATGGAGTCCTTTTGGGAGAAGATACAAAACCCATTAGAGAGGCCTAATGTAGGTTGAAGCCCCTAATGATAGATGTCATACAAAAGAAAATCATAAAGTGGTATGATGCAGGCATAATATACCTCATATTTAATTCTAAGTGGGTCAGTCCCATTCATGTCGTGCCTAAGAAAACTGGACTAACTCTCATAGAAATTCAAAAGGGTGAACTTGTCCCAACTAGAGTGTTAAATAGGTTGAAAGTGTGAATAGAATATTGAAAGTTGAACCAAACAATTATGGAAGACCATTTCCCACTACCCTTTATTGACCAAATGTTAGAAAAGCTTATAGGAAAATCACATTTTTATTTCTTAGATGGGTACTTAGGGTATACATAGGTTGCCACAACTCCTAAAGATCAGGGGAAAATCACTTTCACTTGCCCTTTTGGTATTTTTGCATTTATAAGAATCCAATTTGGATTTTGTAATGCCCCTGGAACTTTTCAACGTTGCACGATGAGTATATTTTCTAATTTTCTTGACCATAAAATGGAAGTATTTATGGATGATTTTACTGTGTTTGGCGATTCTTTTTACGCGTGCCTCCATAACCTTTCTTTTATGTCATTTATGGTAAAATAAGGTGTAATTCTAAGACATGTTGTTAGTTCCAAAGGTTTGGAAGTTAACAAAGCAAAGATAGAAGCCATAACTTCTCTATCTTACCCTACTTATGTTAGAGAAACTAGACCTTTTCTAGGGCATGTGGGCTTTTATCAGTTTTTTATTAAAGATTTTTTGAAAATTGCATCTCCTTTATATGCATTGTTGACTCAGGACACGAACTTTGTCTTTGATGATGAGTGTAAAAAGGCTTTTGAATTGCTCAAAGAGAAGCTAACGTCTTCCCTTGTCATTTGTCCCCTTGATTGGAACCTTCCATTTGAAATTATGTGTGAAGCGAGTGACAAAGCAATAGACACCATGCTAGGACAAAGAAAAGACAAAGAGCCTTATGTAATATACTATGTATTTAGATCCTTGGACACTGCTCAGTGTAATTATAGTAAAACAGAGTAGGAAATGTTTGCCATAGTGTTTGCATTAGAGAAATTCTGATCATACTTACTAGGGACCAAAGTGATTGTTTTATCTGACCATACTGCACTTAAATACCTACTTAAGAAAAGAGAGTCGAAGCCTAGGTTGCTGAGATGGATGCTTTTTTTACAAGAATTTGATTTAGAAATTAGAAATAAGAAGGGAACTGAGAACTTAGTAGCTAACCATTTGAGCATAATAATACCTAGAGAGGATTGGTCTTTAATTACTGAATTTTTTTCCAGATAAACAACTTTATTCATTGATGCATGATTATGTGCCTTAGTATGTTGATATTTTTAATTATTTAGTTGCCAAGTATCTTCCAAATAATCTTATAAGAGCTCAAAAAGATAGGATAAATGGTTGAATCTAAGTATTATTTCTAGGATGATCCTTATTTATAGAAATTATGTTCTGACCAGGTTTTTCGCAGTTGTGTTCTAGAGACGGAACATCATTCAATTCTGAATTTTTGTCATTCATTGGAAGGTGGTGGTCATTTCAGACTAAAAAGGACAGGTCACAAGGTTTTGAAATGTGGCTTTTATTGGCCTACATTAAACAAAGCTATTTATATTTTTTACATGATATGTGAACAATGCTAAAAGATGGGGAATATGTCTCGAAAATAAGAAATGCCACAAAGTGGTATCATGGTTTGTGAGGCATTTGATATATAGGGCAGTGACTTTATGGGCCCTTTTCCTTCATCTTTTGGTAACATTTACGTATTGCTTGTTGTAGACTATGTTTCTAAGTAGATAAAGGCCATTATAACTAAGTTAAATGATGCCAAAAATTTGATCAATTTCCTTAAGAGTGATTTTTTAACCGGTTTGGTATTCCCAAAGCTATAACTAGTGATTATGGCACACATTTTTGTAACAAAACCTTAGGAACCTGATAGAAAGGACTGAAGCATTCATTTAGACGATGCTTTGTAGGCCTACAGGACTGCATATAAGACTCCAATAGGTATGTTTCCCTATAGGTTGGTCTTTGGGAAAGCTTGTCACTTACCAGTTGATATTAAGCATAAGTCATATTAGGCAGTGAAACAATGCAATTTAAACTATGAGTTAGTAGGAAAAGAGAGGAAGTTACAACTGCAAGAACTAGAGGAACTAAGGTTAGAAGTATATGAAAATGCTAGGATTTACAAAGAGAAGGCCAAGGTCTATCATGACATGAAGCTAGCTAGGAAATCATTGTCTGTTGGGCAAAAAGTTCTTTTGTTTAATACAAAGCTGAAATTGTTTCCTGATAAGCTATAGTCTTGATGGTTAGGTCCTTTTGATGTCACTAACATGTTTTCGCATGGTGTAGTAGCAGTTTGCCGCTTAAAAACTGACAAGATTTTTAAAGTGAATGGGCACAGGCTTAAACCATTTTATGATCAAGCTCAAGTTATGCTAGTGGAGGAGATTTTGTTTGAAGAACCATGAATTATGTAGTACATCAAGCTGATGTAAACTAATAGCGCTACTTGGGAGGTAACCCAAGATGAAATAATAAATCAGATTTGCATTTCTTTACCCTTTTCCTTTTAATTTCAATTTTTTATCACTCCATAATTATTTCAATTTTTGTTTCTGCTAGGTCATAAGATTTATTGTTCTTTGTTAGCGTGGATTTGATGATATCCTGAATGTTTCTACATTGTTGGACATTTTGATCTAGCTTATACACATCTTTTCTATGTTCAAATGGTCTGATTTGGTCTGCTATAGTCACATGATGTTGTGTGTTCCTATTAACCTGACTTTACATCGTTGTAAAGTTGGTGCTTATTAATTTTGTTTTTCATTTTCTTATCATGTCGATATTACATTGAGGACAATGTAATAACTAAGTGTGGGGCTGCAACTAGAAGCATGAATTTTATGGTTATTGAAGTGTTCGTGCATAAATGACTCATGATTGTCCATTGTTCTCAAATTAGTTATAAAAAAAAAGAATTTTCATATAGAATAGTTTGCATTTGTTTGAATTTTGTGCCTATTTGAATTCATTTAGTTAATCACCTCAAAGTCTTTAGCAAGATAACTAATTAAATGTGACTAGGTAGAAATTCTAATCTAACTTGTTTTCACACTAAAATGTTCTTCATGAATTTTTTTTTTGTTTTGAGAATAAACACCCTTCCAAATGCTTACTAAACTTGCTTATCCTAGGCAAGAAAGTACTTACATTTTGTAGGCACTTTAAAATGAACATTACATATGGCTAAATGGATAGACTAAAAGATCGATGAGGTAGCTTATATAGATTAACACTTCTACATCAATCTCTTGAGTGTGTATGTTGTGCTCTTCCATGGGATGTCTCTCTTGACCTTGCCTTAGTACTCTTCAAGACTACACATATGGTTCACACAATAACATGAAAATGACAAGGAATTCCTTTGTTTTAACCTACATAGCCAACAACCACCTAATGCTCTATTTTATCCTTTTGTTACCCCATTTGAGTCTAATAGCCTGTTTCTTCTAATTTTATCCACATTATAAGCTTAATTATAACTTTTATGACCTATCCTTGCCTTGAGCTGTGGAACATGAAGTTTTAACATGAGTGGTTGGAAAAGGAGTAAGGGGTGTATGTGTTTAAAGTCATTGTTATTTTGGTTATATGAATGAAGAGTTATGATTTATCATTTGTGTTGTTATCGTATTCATGTGCTTTATTTTACATTTATCTTCATTTTATTCTGTTATTTCCAAATGCAACAAAAAAAAGAAAAAGAAGGTGTGAATTTCAAGTTCATTTGTTTTTGTAATTATGTTTCATGTTTGTCATCCTTTCTGGTATTTGCTCCATCATAATGTGTGTTCTTTCACCTCATTTTGGTGAAGAAGAGGTTTGAATATGCATGAGAGTTGGGTTAAAGAAGGGAAATTGATTCTATTTGATGATGGATGGATTTTCATGTGAATTTGAGGAGTAAGGAAGGAGGTCTTTGCTTTACAATAAGTATAAGATGGAGATGCATGGTTGATGTTTTCTCTCACTTTTTAGAGTTTCTTTGTGCTCCATATGTTCTTGGCGTTTTAGTCCACATTGCTAAATATTTTTCTAACCTTATTCTAAGCCTCATTATAACCCTCTAAACTCCTTTGATTTGTGTTGTGTGTTATCCCATATCAAGTAGTGAAGAAAGTGAGACAATATGCAAGTTCGTCATCCAGCTTCTTATTGGAATTGAGCTTTTGAGTGAAACACATAACCCAAAACACTATGAGTGTTGAGTGCATAAAAACATATACTTATAAGGGTCTATCAATTGAAATCACTTCATTCTAATGCTAATTAACCGCTTATAATATGTAAAGGATCCTTGCCTATATATTAAGAATTTCAATGATTTAGTTAGTTCTTGTGGATGGTGTGACATCTCTTAACTCAAGTGTTTTCATTATTTTCTTTGCTAGCATAAAATTTGTTTTAATTTCTACTTGGTTCTTTTGATCTAGTTGTCTTGTCGATGAATTTAAGGTGGAGTCATACGTCTAGTTTAAGTGTTTTATTATGCATATTGTTTTCTTTTTCTATTTAGTAGTGTGTTTCTTTGATCAAGGATGATCAGAAGCTAAGTGCGGAGAAATTTGATAAGTGCAAAATATTACATCTTTTATCCTCCTAAATTTAGTCCATTTAATTATTTTTATTACACATTTGGGCATGTTTATTCATATTTTATTATTTAAAGACTAAAATTATTTCTTTTAATTTCTTGTAAAAATTAGCCTAAGTTGAAATATTTTTATTGTAGTTTAATTGACTGATGTAATTAAAGACAACATCAAAACTCTAACACCACAAGAAGAAAAAGCAGAATAGGAGGATAAAATCAAAACGGCAGAAGCAGTTAAAACAAACAAAATAAAACGACAGTGCAGAGAGTGGACAGAAGAAACAAAAGGCAACTCCAGCATAAAAAAAACGCTACAGCATCCAACACCGCACGACAGTCCAAAGAGGGATGAAATGAAGCAAAACGTGGCAGCACAGCAGATGAAGCTAAACGGCAGTGCAGTGGGAAACCAAAAAAAAAAAAAACACAACGACCATTAAATGGGAAGCAGACCGATAATGCTAGTAGCGGGACAAGAGGGCATTAAAATGGCAGTGAGGAGAGAAAATAGCAGAAACAAAAATAAACAAAGCAGTCAAGACAGAAACATAAATAACGCAGCAGTGGAAAGGGACGTTCTCTGTTCCAATTCTCTTTAAAATGGGAGTGTTAAGAAGAAGCTTATTAAAGAGCCATAAAAGTGCAGCTCTTAGTGTGTCTCGATAGCAAACAAAAAGCCAGCAGTGGAAAGAGAAAAGGAATCAAGCATATCACTTGAAGTTGAGAGTAAAATAAAACTTGAGAGCTACTGGTGAACAAGGCTAGTGCAAGGAGGTGTTTGGGCGGTACGAGAGTTACATATCCATTGGAATCGAGCTGAGTCAACATCTTTGGGAGAAGGATTTCATGGTTTCAGATATCGGGTCAAAGTGATCATCAAACTATAGAATCCGGGCTATCAATCGAATGAGTGTCTGTCACTCTTTCTCTCTTTGTATATAGTTCTTTAAATTTTAATTTGCTTAAATGTTTTAGAATTTCAATTTAGTTCTTTTTTTGGATAATTTGAGACAATCATTTTCAATTTAATTCTAACATTACGAATATTTTAGTAAGCCGATTTATTTATGATTCATTTACTTGTAAAATTGAGAGACGTCTTGATATATTTGAATGTGAATTAATTGCTATTGTTTTGTCTTTGGACCATAATTGCTATTGAGTTTAGTGAGTAGAGTAACAACTATTAAATCGTTAGTCGATCAAAAGGAGCTGAGATTCAACTAGTGTGTTGCATGATCTAGGAATTTTGCTAGCTGGTTGGTTGAAGTTCTGGGGGCTAATGATGTCTTCTTGGAAAGAATTGCATTAATCAATTTAGATTCGGGCTGGTTCGGTTCTAAATTAGTAAAGGGAGATAGAGAGAACTCAGTTAGTGAGTATCTCTACAGTTAGCCTACTTTATAGCTCGGCATGTCGGTGATAAAAATCTGAACTTAGATGACTAAATTTATAGACTTATTTTATGCATGATCACTTGTTATTATGCATGTTCAAATTTTGTTTATATTATGTTTTTAGTGTTAAATTTTTCTGTTCTAATTAATTGGTTCGAGTTTGCGATTGAACCCCCCTTCTCTTCTTTATGTGTGTATGGTATGGTTTTTAGCTTACTATGCTTTCCTATTAGATGAGGCCACAAGTTAAAGTATTTTAACGACTAAGTTATGTGAAATTAATTGGAGAACATTTTGATTGGAATAAGTGATTGAATCTGGAATTTTAGAGGATATGTCGTAAAGTGATTGATGAGAAAACTTCTAGCCCCTACTTATTCCATTTATGCTATGTTTAAATGTTTATATATGATTTTCCCGCATCCCATTACATATTTCCTAATTTCATAAGTCTCAAAGGTTAAAAGTTGAAGGCCTAAAACATCTTTGAAAAGAAGAAACACCAAAAATACAATATCTAATTTGATGTGCAGGTTGTTGTCCAGTTGCATATAGTTTGTGTATTTACTATATTATAATTAATCTATGCCATGGAACTAGTCACTTATACTTGTTTTGCGTTTGGGTATGTTTACGAGGTTATTTATATGGTATAATGCGATTAGAAAACCAGCTGAAATTAATTTCCTAAAGCAGGAATTTTTTTTAGAAATATGCAACTTCAATATGAAAGTGTTATTCTTAGACTATTTATGCAATCATATTTGAGAGCTAATGGTTTGCGATTATTTTCCTGCTTTTTCAGCATGATTTGACATATTTTTAAGTTTAATATTCCTGGAAACTCAAGTGAAAGATGATGAGATTAAACGAACTTGATAGAAAATTGATGTTCGAAGAAGTTGAATTTGCATTGTTTGCTCTTTGTTTTTTAGATGTACATTCTGTTATGATTTTCTGAAATTTTAACATGATTTTAGCTTGTTTTAAGTGCCAAAAAACACGATAAAATGACAGCTCATGTGTTGGGTTATTAAAGGGATTTAAGTATAATACAATCTTTAAAGTTTGATGAGGCGAAACTAGTGAATTACATTATGTTTTAGTGTGCAAATTCCAGATCCGATTTATTAGGTTTCATGATCATAATTTTCTGATTAAAGGGGCTTAAATTTGGCAAATAACATGGGTACAAGATGTGCACGAGTTTGAGCTAAATTAGACATCAAATTATAGGTGTTTCACTTTGTTTTTGTTGGCTGAATTTTTATAAACGAAATTTACTTTGTTTGGAATTATAACTGCATACATTTACTTGATTAATACTCTAATTTGCATTCGAAATGAAATTTTAATAAATAACACTCCCCTTGTGGGATCGACTCTTATTTCACCCTATACTAAGTTGTTAATTAATTAATGATAGAAATAATATATTAATTTGTATATGCTTGACGATACATATCAATATCTTAATATCACCTGTGTAGTTTCTTCTAATTTAACAATGTTTTCCTTAGGTTTATACTTAGATAAGTCTATTGATAAATAAAGTTCATTTTATTGAATTCACTATATTTACATAAAAGCTATTAATTTCATTCATTTAACTTATTCCACAAATTATTAGAAATTTTGAGTGCCTTTAGTTTAATAATTGATATTAAAGTATTGTGGTTGCATAACTAAGATATTTGAACAGGGATCATGGAGGACTTCAAATTGTCATTTAGAAAAGATGGACAAAGTATTTCTATGCCACCAATTTGTTATAGTAATGATCATATGTAATATAAAAACACATGAAATTTTTTCTTGCAAGTGAAACTAGGAATGGCAAACAGACCCGGCCCAGCCCAATCCTTGTCAGTTGGGGCCTAAACCCGAACTTGAGCCTGAGCTCAAGTTCGACCCAACTCAACCTGAATAATTATTTTTAATTACAAGTGCAAAATGATGTCATTTTGCTTAGAAGGCAGGCATCGAGCCAAGCTGGGCCTATGCAGCTCGAGTCCAGTTGACAAAAAATCGGGCCGGAGGCTCGATTTGAGACATGGTCAACTTGAGCATGACGTTGACTTTGGCAAAAGCATGAACTTGTGAGATATTGTAGAAAATGAAGTTATATAGAGAGTATAGTGAACATACTAGTCTATCAATATAAAATATTCCACTTAAAGCATAATGAAAATTATATGCTCAGTTTATCGATAGTCTAAATACTTTAAAAGGATTTAGTAAGAATTAACCAATTTTTGAGATGGTACAAAAAATTATTACGTCACTTTTAAAAGAATAGAGCCCAAAGTTACAACTACATAAGTAATAATTGCGAGGTGCCACCACATATAGTGGTACCTATACCAACAAACAATAATAAAAAGAAAGAAAATAGTAGCGGGGCCCACAAACATGTGGGATCTACACACATGTGAAGAAAGAAAAAATTTTTGGCACAGTCTGGTTAGGCGCAGCTGTTGAAGATCAAACACGTGATTGTGGACAAATTGTCCACAATCACGCGACTCAAGCCTCTATAAGGCCTAAGCCATAAACACAAACACAAAGTAAGAAAGAAAGAAAAGAGGGAGAGAAAAAAATAGAGAGCTAATTTGTGAGGGTATTCCACAAATCAAAAGACACAAATATTTTGTATTTTGTGTGTTAGTGATCCACATAC
>JANQAP020355125.1:0-51143 GCA_026874005.2 Erythroxylum coriaceum | reverse complement strand
ACGCCACCCTCGAGGGGCACGGATTCGGATATCACCATCGGTATCGGGTTCGGGTCCAGCGGGAATGGGGTGTTACACTAACAGGTTTTTTTGCCTACCGAAGGTGCCTAGCTACTGTGCCAATAGGTTATTTTACCCATCGAAGGTGTTCCAATGGGTCGTTTTTCCCACGAAAGGTGCCTGACGACTGTGCCAGCAGGCTATTGCCAGTGTGCTATTTTTCCCACAGAGGGTATGCCAACGGACTATTTTCCCATTGAATAAACCTAGCGAGTGTGACAACTTACTATTTTGCCCACCATAGGTGTTCCAACTGGCCGTTTTGCCTACGGAAGATGTGCTAACGGGCTATTTTTCTCACTGAAGGTGCCCTAAGGACCGTTTTGCCCACCGAAGGTGGCTAGTGAATGTACCAACGGGCTATTCACTCCATTGAAGGTGTCCCAACAGGTTATTTTGCCCACCGAATATACCTTGCAACCATGCCAACGTCGTGTTTTTCCCACCGAAGGTGTGCCAACAGGCTGTTTATCCTACCAAAGGTGCCTAGCGAACGTGCCAACAGACTATTTTGCCCACCAAAGGTGTGCCAACGGACTCTTTTGCCTACCGAAGGTTTGTCAACGGGCTATCTTTCACACCAATGGTGCCCAATGAACTGTTTCTCCCACCGAAGGTGCCTAGAAACCTTGCCAATGTGTTGTTTTTCCCACCGAAGGTGACTTATGAATGGACCAATGGGTTGTTTTTTCCATCGATGGTTCCTATCAATCGTGCCAACTAGCTATTTTACCCACCGAATGTGTGCCAACTAGCTATTTGTCCCACCTAAGATGCCTAGTCATTGCCCGATCGGGCTATTTTTTCCACTGAAGGTGCCTAGCAATCATGCCAAGTGGTTGTTTCACCCACAGAAGATGCGGAGCGATTGTGCCAATAGGTTGTGTTGCCCACCGAAGGTGTGCCAGAGGGCTATTTTCCCACCGAAGGTGCCTTTCAACCTTGCTAACGTGGTTTTTTTCCCACCAAAGGTGTGCCAATGGGCTATGTTTCCCACCGATGCTTCCCAACGGACTATTTTAGTTACCAAAGGTGGCTAGTGACCATGCCAATGTGCTTTTTTATCTACTGAAAGTGTGCCAATGGGTTGTTTTGTCTATCGAAGGTGTGCCAACGAGCTTTGTTTCACACTGAAGGTGCCCAAAAGGCAGTTTTCTCACTGAAGGTGCCTAGCGACCGTGCGAACAGGTTGTTTTGTGCAACCAAAGGTGTGCCAACGGACTGTTTTATTTACCGAAGGTGCACAACTAACTGTTTTGCCAACTGAAGATGCCTCCTGAGGCACCAATAGGCTATGTTGCCCATCGAAGGTTTGCCAATGGGTTGTTTTTCCCACCGAAGGTGCCTAGTGAACGTGCAAATGGGTTTTTTTGCCCAATGAAGGTGCCTAATGACTTATTTTTCCTACCAAAGGTACCTAACAACTGTGCCACCGTGTTATTTTTTTCCCACTAAGGGTGTGCCAAAGGGCTATTTTCCCACCGAATATACCTAGCAAATTTGATAACGTTCTATTTTGCTCACAAAAGGTGTTCCAACAGGCCGTTTTGCCTATCAAAGGCATGCCAACGAATTGTTTTTCCCACTGAAGGTGCCTAGTAACCCTGCTAACGTGTTATTTTTCCTACCGAAGGTGCCTAGCAATCGTGCCAATGAGTTGTTTTGCCTGCTGAAGGTGTACCAATGGGTTTTGTTTCCCAATGAGCTTTTTTTCCCACCAAATGCGCCTGACGAATGTGGCAACGGGCTATTTTTCCCACCGAACATGCACCAATGGGTTGTTTTGCCCATCGAAGGTGAGCTGATGGGCTATTTTTGCCATCGAAGGTTCCTAATTGACTGATTTATCAACCGAAGATGCCTAGCAAGTGTGCCAACAGGCTATGTTGCCTACTGAAGGTGTGCCAATGGGCTATTTTTCCTACCTTAGGTGGCTTTCGACCATGCCAACGTGGTGTTTTTCCTATCGAAGGCATGCCAATGACTTGTTTTTCCTAGCAAATATGCCAACGGGTTATTTTTCCCATCGAAGGTGCCTAACGACTATGTCAACGTGCTTATTTTCCCACTGAAGGTGTGCCAACAGGCTATTTTGTTGGTCGAAGGTGTGCCAAAGGGCTATGTTTCCCACTGATGCTACCCAACGAACTCTTTTTTCCACCAAAGGTGCCTAGTGACCATACCAACGGGCTATTTTGCCGACCGAAGGTGTCTAAAAACCATGCCAACGTGTAGTGTTGCCACCAAAGGTGCTTAGGGAGCATGCCAACGGGCTATGTTTCCCACCAAAGGTGCCCAATAGGTTGTTTTTCCCACCGAAGATGCCTAGCGATCGTGCCAACTTACTATTTTGCCTACCGAATGTGCGCCAACTGGCTGTTTATCCACGCTAAGGTGCCCAGTGATTACCCCATCAGGCTATTTTGCCCACCGAAGGTGCTTAACAACTGTGCTAATGTGCTATTTTTGCCACCAAAAGTGCCTAAGGATCATTCTAATGGGTTGTTTCACCTATCGAAGGTGTCTAATGACCATGTCGACGTGTTGTTTTTCCCACCAAAGGTGTGTCAATGGACTGTGTTTCCCACTGATACTGCTAATAGGCTATTTTCCCACCGAAGGTGCATAGTAACTGTGCCAACAAGCTGTTTTGTCCACCAAGATGTGCCAACGGGCTGTTTTGCATATCGAAGGTGTGCCAACGAGTTATTTTTCACATCGAAGGAGCCCGACTGACTATTTTACCCGTCGAAGATGCCTGGCAAGGTGCCAACAGGCTGTGTTGCCCACCGAATGTGTGTCAATGGGCTTTTTTCCAACCGAAGGTGCTTAGTGAACATACCAACGGGTTGTTTTGTCGACTGAAGGAGCCTAATGACCGCACCAATGGGCTATTTTGCCTATCGAAGGTGTGCTAACTGGTTGTTTTGCCTATAGAAGGTGTACCAATGGGTTGTGTTTCCCACCATGGGTGCCCAACATACTGTTTTTCCTACCAAAGGGGCCTAACAACCGTTCCAACGTGTTATTTAACCCATCGAAGTTATGTCAACAGGCTGTGTTTCCCACCGAAGTTGCCCCACGACCTATTTTTCCTACCGATAGTGCCTAGCGACCATGCCAACTAGCTATTTTGCCCACCGAATGTTTGCCAACTAGTTGTTTATCCCACCTAAGGTGCCTAGTGATTGCCCTATCCGGCTATTTTGGCCACCGAAGGTGTCTAGCAACTGTGCCACGTGCTGTTTTTCCCACCAAAGGTACCTAGTGACCATGCCAACAGGTTGTTTTACACACTGAAGGTGCCTAATGATCGTTCCAACGTGCTGTTTTTCCCACCGAAGGTATGCCAATGGGCTTATGTCCTATTGATGCTGCCCAACAGGATGTTTTTCCCCCTAAAGGTGCCCAATGGGTTGTTTTTTCCACCGAAGGGGTTTAGTGACCCTACCCACCAGTTGTGTTGCCCACCAAAGGTGCACCAACAAGCTATTTTACCCACTGAAGGTGTGCCAATAGGCTGTTTTTCCTACCAAAGATGCCTACTAAATGTGCCAACAGACTATTTTGCCTATTGAAGGTATGCCAACGGGTTGTTTTTCCCACCGAAGGTTCCTAACTGACTATTTCACCTATCGAAGATGCCTAACGACTGTGCCAAAGGGTTGTGTTGCCCACCGAAGTTGTGCCTTACAACCATGCCAGTGTGGTATTTTTCTGTCTAAAGGTGTGCCAATGCGCTATTTTTCCCACTGAAGTTGCCTAGGGAATGTGGCAACATGATTTTTTCCCATTGAAGCCGCCTTGTGACAGTGCCAAGCGACCGTGCTAACAGACTGTTTTGCCCACAAAAGGTGCCTAGTGACTGTGCCAACAAGGTTTTTGCCTATCAAAGGTATGCCAATAGGCTATTTTTCCCACTGTAGGTGCCTAGTAATCGTGCCAACTGGCTGTTTTTCCCATTGAAGGTGTGCCAAGGGGCTATTTTTCTCATCGAAGGTACCCTACTGACTATTTTGCCTATTGAAGGTGCCTAGTGATCATGCCAACGGGTTGTTTTGCCCAACCAAGGACCCTAGAAACTATGCCAACGTGTTGTTTTTCCCACCAAAGTTGTGCCAACGAGATGTTTTTCCCACCAAAGGTATCTAGCGACCTTGTTAATAGACTGTTTTGCCTACCGATGATGCCTAGTGATCGTGCCAACGGGTTTTTTTGCCCATCGAAGGTGCTCCAACGGGGTGTGTTTCCCACCAAAGGTGCCCAACGGACTGTTTTCCCACCGAAGTGCTTGACGACTATGCTAACGGGCTATTTTACCCATCGAAGTTGAGTCAACGTGTTGTTTTTGCACCGAAGGTGTGCCAAAGGGTTGTTTCTCCCACTGAATATACCTAACGAATGTGCCAACATGCTAATTTTCCCACCAAAGGTTTTCCAACGGGCTTTTTATTGATCGAAGGTGTGCCAACAGGTTGTTTTTCCCACTAAAGGTACCCTAAGGACTATTTTGTCAACCAAAGGTAGCAGCGACAGTGCCAATAGGCTATTTGCCCCACCAAAGGTGTGCCAACGAGCTGTGTTTACTACCGAAGGTGCCCAACAAGCTATTTTTCCCACCGAAAGTGCCTAGCGACTGTGCCAATGGGTATTTTAGCCCACTGTAGGTGTGTCAACGGGCTATTTTTCCCACCAAAAGGTACCTATCGAATGTGCCAATGGGCTGTTTTTCCCAACGAAGGTTCCTAACTGACTGTTTTGCCCATCGAAGATGCCTAGCGATCGTGTCAACGAGTTGTTTTGCCCACCAAAGTTATGCTTTATGACCATGCCAATGTGATGTTTCTCCCACCGAAGTTGTGCGAATCGATTGTTTTTCCCATCGAAGGTGCCTAGCGAATGTGTTAACAGACTATTTATCCCATCGATGTAGCTTAGCGACAGCACCAACGTGCTATTTTTCCCACCAAAGGTGTGCCAATGGGCTATGTTTCCCACCGAAGTAGACTTGCGAACATGCCAATAGGCTGTTTTACCCACCTAAGACACCTAGTGATCATATGAATGGGCTCTTTTAGGCATCGAATATGCCTTATGACCAAGCCAACATGGTGTTTTTTTGCCAAAGGTGTGCCAATGGGTTGTTTTTCTTATCGAAGTTGCTTAGTGAATGTGTCAACAGACTATTTTTCCTATCGAAGGCACCTATTGATCCTACCAACGACTGTTTGTCCACCAAAGGTGTGCCAACGCACTGTTTTGCTTACCGAAGGTGTACCATCGTGTTGTTTTTCCCACCGAAGGTGCCCAACTGACTGTTTTTCCCACTGAAGGTGCCACACAAACATGCCAACGGATCGTTTTGCCTACCGATGGTGCCTATTGACCATGTAAATGGACTATTTCGTCTACCAAAGGTGTGCCAACGGGCTGTTTAGCCTACCAAACGTTTGCCAATGGGTTGTTCTCCACACCGATGGTGCCTAACGGATAGTTTTTTCCTCTGAAGGTACCTAACATCTGTGCCAATGTTATGTTTTTCCCATCGAAGGTACCTAGCAACCATACCAACAAGTTGTGTTGCCCATCGGAGGTGTGCTAATGGGCTGTTTTTCCCCACAAAAGTGCCTGGCGACCGTGCCAACAGGCTATTTTGCCTACCGAAGGTGCCTTTCGACCTTGCCAACATGGTGTTTTTCCCACCGAAGGTGACTAGTGAATGTGCCAAAGGCTGTTTTTCCCATCGTAGGCACCTAGCGAATGTACCAACGACTTTTTTCCCACCAGAGGTGCCTAACAACCGTGCCAACGTGATGTTTTTCTCACTAAAGGTGTCCCAACAGGCTATGTTTCCCATCGTTACCGATCAACGTGCTAATTTTCCCATCGAAGTTATGCCAACGGGCTGTGTTTCCCACTGAAGGTGCCCAACAAGAAGTTTTTCCCGCTAATGGTGCCAAACGACCATGCCAAAGGGCTATTTTGCCGACTAAAGGTGGGCCAATGGACTGTTTTACCTACCTAAAGTGTGCCAATGAGCTGTTTCTCCCATCGAAGGTGCCCAACTAACTGTTTTGCCTAACAAAGATGCCTGGCAAAGTGCCAACAGGCTGTGTTGCCTGCCGAAGGTGTGCCAATGAGTTATTTTTCCCACAAAAGGTGCCTAACGACCATGCCAATGTGTTATTTTGCCTACCAAAGGTGTGCCAAAGGGCTATTTTGCCTACTGAAGGTGTGCCATAGGATTGCTTTTCCCACCAAAGGTTCCCAACAGATTGTTTCCCCCACTGAAGGTGCCTAGCGACTGTGCCAACAGCCTATTTTGCCCACCAAAGGTACCTAGTGACCATGCCAACGTGCAGTTTTGCCTATCGAAGTTGTGCCAATGGGCTGTGTTTCTGACCAAAAGTGCCCAACGGGTTGTTTTCCCCACCGAAGGTGCGTAGCGACCATGCCAATAGGTTGTTTTCCCACCAAATGTGTGTTAACTGGTTGTTTATCCCACCTATAGCACCTAGTGATTATGCCAATTGGCTATTTTACCCACCAAAGGTCCCTACCATCTGTGTCAACATGTTGTTTTTCCCACCAAAGGTGCCTAACGACCGTGCTAACGGGTTGTTTTGCCCACTAAAATGCCTAGCGACTGTGCCAATGGGTTGTTTTGCACACTAAAGGTGTGCAAGTGAGTTGTGTTTCCCACTGAAACTGCCCAACAGGTTGTTTTTCCCATCGAAGGAGCCTGGAGATTGTGCCAACGGTCTATTTTGCCCACCAAAGGTGCCTAACAACTATGCAAACATGCTGTTTTGCCCACCAAAGGTGTTCCAACGAGCTGCTTTACCTACCAAAGGTCTACCAACGGGCTATTTTTCCCACCGAATGTGTTCTATGAATTGTTTTGCCCATCGAAGGTGCCTAACGACCATGCCAACGGGCTATTTTGCCCACCATAGGTGTGTCAACGGGTTGTTTTGCCCATCAAAAGTGTCCCAATGGACTATATTCCCACCAAAGGTTACTAACTAACTGTTTTGCCCATAGAAGATGCCTAGCAACCGTTCCAATAGGTTTTGTCGCCCACCGAAGTGTGCCAAAGGCCTATTTTTCCCACTAGAATGTTGCCCACCGAAGGTGCCTATCGAATGTGCCGACCTGTAGAAGGTGCCTAACAACCGTGCCAAAGTGTTGTTCTTCCAATCGAAGGTGTGTCAATGGGTTGTGTTTCCCATCGATGTCACCAAATGGGCTATTTTTCCCATTGAAGGTGAGTAGTGACTGTGCCAACGGACTGTTTTTCTCACCAAAGGTGTGCCAATGGGTTGTTTTTCCCGCCGAAGGTGCCCAGCAAACATGTCAATGGGTTGTTTTTCGCACCGAAGGTGCCTAATGACCGTGTCATTGTGCTATTTTGCCCATCAAAGGTGTGCCAACGAGCTATTTTGCCTACCAAAGGGGTGCCAATGGGTTATTTTCCTACCAAAGATTCCCAGCAGACTGTTTTTCCTACCGAAGGTGCCTAGCGACTGTGCCAATGGGCTATTTTACCCACCGAAAGTGCCTAACAATCATGCCAATGTGCTGTTCTGCCCACCGAAGTTGTGGCAAAAGGTTGTGTTTCCCATTGAAGGTGCCCAACGGGTTGTTCTCACACAGAAGGAGCCTAGCAACCATGCCAATGGGCTGTTTTCCCACCAAATGTCTACCAACTGGTTGTTTATCCCACCTAAGGTGCCTAGTGATTGCGCTAATGGGCTATTTTGCCCACCGAAGGTCTCTAGCAATCGTGTCAACGTGTTCTTTTTCCTACCTGCGGTGCCTAGCGAATGTGCCAACGGGTTGTTTTGCCCACCAAAGGTGCCTAATGACCGTGCCAACATGTTGTTTTGCCAGCCGAAGGTGCGCCAACAGGCTATTTTGCTTACTGAAGGTGTTCCAACGGCTTGTTTTGCCTATTAAAGTGTGCCAATGTGCTGTTTTGCCCATCGAAGATGCCCTAAAGATTGTTTTGCCCACCGAAGGTGCCTAGTGACTCTACTAACGGGCTATTTTGCCCACCATAGGTGTGACAATAGGCTGTTTAGCCTACTAAAAGTGAGCCAACTGACTGTTTTTCACACCGAAGGTTCCTAACTGACTGTTTTGCTCACTGAAGATGCCTAGCGACTACACCAACGGGCTGTGTTGCCCACCAGAGTTTGCCAACGGGTTGTTTTACTCATCGAAGATGCCTCACGAACATGTCAACGGGCTATTTTGCCCACTAAAGGTGCCTTTTGCCCTTGTCAACACAATGTTTTTCCCACCGAAGGTGCCTAACGAATGAGCCAGCAGGTCTTTTACCCATCGAAGGTGGCTAATGAACGAGCCAACGGGCTTTTTTTCCCATCAAAGGCACCTAGCGAACATACCAACGGACTATTTTTCTTACTGAAGGTGCATAGCGACCATGTCAACGTGATGTTTTTCCCACCGATGGTGTCCAACGGGCTATGTTTCCCACCGATGCTGCCTAATGGGCTGTTTTTCCCACCGAAGGGGTGCCAACTTACTGTTCTGTCCACCAGAGGTGTGCCAACACGCTATTTTGTCCATTGAAGGTGTGCCAATGGGTTGTGTTTCTCATAGAAGATGCCCGATAGGCAGTTTTTTCCACTAAAGGTGCTGAGCGATCATGCCAACGGGATGTTTTGCCCATTGAAGGTATGTCAATGAGCTTTTTTGGCTACCGACGGCATGCTAAATACTTTTTTTCCCATCGAAGGTGCCTAACTAATTGTTTTGCCCGTCGAAGATTCCTGGCGAGGTGACAACAAGATGTGCTGCCCACCAAAGGTGTGCCAATGGGCTATTTTTCCTATCAAAGGTGCCTAGCGAACGTGTCAACAAGTTGTTTTGCCCACCAAAGGTGCCTAATGACCGTGCTAATGTTTTGTTTTGCCCTCCGAAGTTGTGCCAACGGATTGTTTTTCCCACCAAAGGTGCCTAACGACCGTGCCAATGAGTCATTTCGCCCACCAAAGGTGTGCCAACAGATTGTGTTTCCCACCGAAGGTGCCCAATGAATTATTTTTCCCACCAAAGGCGCTTGGAGACTGTGCCAATAGTCTATTTTGCCCACTGAAGGTGCCTAACAACCATGACAACTTTCTATTTCTCCCACTGAAGGTATGCCAAAAGGTTGCTTTTTCCTACTGAAGATACCTAGCGAATGTGCCATTGTGCTATTTTGCCCACCAAATGTGTTCCAATGGGCTGTTTTGCCAACCAAAGGTGTACCAACATGTTGTTTTTCCCATTGAAGGTGCCTTACGAACTATTTTGTCCACTGAAGATGCCTAGCAACCATGCCAACGGGTTATTTTTCCCATGAAAGATGTGCCAACTGGTTGTTTTGCCCACCGAAGGTGTGCCAACTGGCTGTTTTTCCCATCGAAGGTACATAGAGACTGTGCAAACGGTTTATTTTTCCTACCAAAGATGCCTAGTAACCATGCCAATATGCTGTTTTTCCCACCGAAAGTGTGCCAATAGTCTATTTTTTTGACCGAAAATACCTAATGAACGTGCCAACGAGCTGTTTATCCTATGAAAGGTGTTCCAACGGGCTGTTTTGCCTATCAGAGGTGTGCCAACTGACTGTTTTTCCCACCAAAGGTGCCTAGCAACCATGCCAACGAGCTGCCCAACGAAGGACCTTAGGAACTTTGCCAACGTGATGTTTTTCCCACCAAAGTTATGCCAATGGACTGTTTTTCCCACCAAAGGTGCCTAGCGACTGTGCTAACGGACTGTTTTGCCCACTGAAGGTGACTAGCGACTGTGCCAAAAGGTTTTTTGCCCATCAAAGGTGTGCCAATGGGTTGTGTTTCCCACTGAAGGTGCCTAACGGGCTGTTTTTTCCAATGAAGGTCCCTGACGACCGTGCCAACGGGCTATTTTGCCCACCAAAGATGTGCCAACTAAAGATGTGCTAACGGGCTATTTTTCCCATTGAATATACCTAGCAAAAGTGCCAACGTGTTGTTTTCCCTACAAAAGGTGTTCCAATGGGCTTTTTTTCCTACAAAAGTGTGCCAATGGACTATTTTTCCTACTGAAGGTGCCCTGAGGACTATTTTTCCCACAAAAGGTGCCTAGCGACTGTGCCAAAGATCTATTTGCCCCACTAAAGATGTGTCAACAAGTTGTGTTTACCACCGAGGGTGCCTAAAATGCTATTTTTCCCATCGAAGGAGCCTAACGATTGTACCAATGAGCAATTTTGCCCATCGTAGGTGTTCCAACGGGCTATTTTTCCTACCAAAAGATGCCTACTGAATGTGTTAACGAGCTAGTTTGACTACTGAAGGTGTGCCAATGGGCTATTTTTCCCACCGAAGGTTCCTAACTAATTGTTTTGCCCACCAAAGATGTCTAGCGACTATGCGAGTGGGCTGTATTGCCCACAAAAGTTATGCCTTATAACCATGCCAACGTGGTGTTTTTCCTACCAAAGATGTGCCAACTGGCTATTTTTTCCAACGAAGCTGGCTAACGAACACACCAACAGGCTATTTTTCCCATCGAAGTAGCCTAGCGATAGTGCCAACGTGCTATTTTTTCCATCGAATATGTGCCAACGGGCTATGTTCCCCACCAAAGGAGACTTGCAAATGTGTCAATGGGCTATTTTACCCATCGAAGGTGTCTAGCAACCATGCCAATGGGCTATTTTGGCCAGCAAACGTACCTTGCGACCATGCCAATGTGGTGTTTTCCCACCAAAGGTGTGCCAAAAGGCTATTTTTCCCATCGAAGGTGCCTAGCCAATGTGCCAACGGACTATTTTTCCCATCGAAGGCATATAGTGATCTTACCAAAGAGTTGTTTTATCCACCAAAGGTGTACCAACGCACTATTTAGCTTACCAAAGGTGTGCCATCGCGTTGCTTTTCCCACCGAAGCTGCCCAATGGACTATTTTTCCCACCGAAGATGCCTAGCGAACGTGCCAATGGGTTGTTTTGCCCACCTAAGGTGTCTAGCGACCTTGCTAATGGACTGTTTCACCCACTAAAGGTGTGCCAATGGGTTGTTTTCCCTATCGAAGGTTTGCCAGTGGGTTGTTTTTCACATCAAAAGTGCCCAACAGATCATTTTTCCCTCTGAAGGTGCCTAACGACCTAACCAACTTGTTGTTTTTCCCATTGAAGGTGCCTAGCTACTGTGCCAACAAGTTGTTTTTCCCATCAAAGGTGTGCCAACAGGTTTTGTTTCCAACCAAAGGTGCCCAACGGGCTGTTTTTCCCACAAAAGGTGCCTCACGACTGTGCCAATGGTTTATTTTGCCCACTGAAGGTGCTTATCGACTTGGCCAACGTGTTGTTATTCCCACCAAAGCTGCATTAGTGTGCTGTTTTCCCATTGAAGGTGCATAGCGAACATGCCAATGGGCTATTTTGCCCACTAAATGTGTTCCAACTGACTATTTTACCTACCGAAGTTGTGCCAACGGGCTATTTTTCCCACCGAAGGTGCCCTACGGATAGTTTTACACACCAAAGGTGCCTAATGACTGTGCTAATGGGTTGTTCTGCCTACTGAAGGTGTGCAAATGTGCTTTTTTTCCCACAAAAGATGCCCAACAGACTGTTTTGCCCACTAAAGGTGCCTAATGACCATACCAATGAGCTATTTATCTTACCGAAGATGGCCAACGAGCTATATTTCCTACCAAAGGTGCCCAACAACCTATTTTTCCCACCAAAGGTGGCTAGGGACCGTGCCAATGGGCTATTTTGCCCACCAAACTTGTGTCAATGGTGTTTTTCCCACCGAAGATGTGCCAACGGGCTAATTTTTCCACCAAATGTGCCTAACGAACATGCCGACGAGCTATTTTTCCCATCAAAGGTGCCTGACGACTGTGTTGCCAACAGGTTGCTTTTTCGCACCGAAGGTGAGCCAATGGGCTATTTTTCCCACTAAAGTTGCCTAGCGAATGTGTCAATGGGTTGTTTTGCCTACTAAAGTTGCCTAATGACTGTCCCAATGTGCTATTTTGCCTACAGAAGGTGTGCCAACGGGCTGTTTTGCCCATTTAATGTGTGCCAACGAATTGTTTTCCCCACCGAAGGTCCCCAACGGACTATTTTTCCCACCGATGGTGCCTAGCGACCGTGCCAACGAGTTGTTTTATCCACTGAAGGTGTGCCAATGACTTGTTTTGCCCACCAAAATTGTGCCATCGGGTTGTCTTTTCCACCGAAGGCGCCTGAAGACTATCCCAAAGGTTTATTTTGCCCACCAAAGGTGCCTAGCAACCATGCCAACGTGCTGTTTTTCCCATCAAAAGTCTGCCAACAAGTTATTTTCCCACAAAAGATACCTGGCAAATGTGCCAACTTGCTGTTTTGCCCATTGAAGGTGTTCCAACAGGTTGTTTTGCCAACCAAAGGTGTCCCAACAGGCTATTTTCCCACCGAAGGTGCCCTACGATTTGTTTTGTCCACCGAAGTCGCCTAACTACTTTAGCAACGGACTATTTTGCCCACCAAAGGTGTGTTAGTGGGCAATTTTGCCTACCGAAGGTTTGCCAATAGGTTGTTTTTCCCACCGAAGGTGCCTGGAGACTATGCCAAGGGTCTATTTTACCCACTGAAGGTGCCTAGCAACTATGCCAATGTGTTGTTTTTCCCACTGAAGGTGTGCCAATAGGCAGTTTCTCCAACTGAAGATACCTAACGAACGTGTCAACGGGCTGTTTTGCCCTTCAAAGGTGTTCCAACAGGCTTTTTTACCTACCAAAGGTGTTCCAAAGTGCTACTTTCCCATTGAAGGTGCCTTACGAATTGTTTTTCCCACTGAAGGTGCCTAGCGACTATCCCAATGGGCTAATTTTGCCCTCCAAAGGTGTGTCAATAGACTGTTTTGCCCATCGAAGGTGTGCCAACGGGTTGTTTTCCCCACCGAAGGTTCCTACCTGAATGTTTTGCCCATCAAAAATGCCTAGCAATCATGCCAACACGCTGTGTTACCCATCAAAGGTGTGTCAATGGGTTGTTTTTCCCACCGAAGGTGTCTAACGAATGTGCCAATGGGCTATTTTTCCCATCGAAGGCACCTAGCAACCATGCCAATGTGCTATATTTCCCACCAAAGGTGTGCCAACGAGCTATGTTTCCCACCGATGCTACCCAACAGGCTGTTTTTCACATCAAAGGTGCCTAGTGACTGTGCCAACGGGCTGTTTTGTTCACCAAAGGTGTGCCAACGGGCTATTTTATCTATCGAAGGTATGTCAATGAGTTGTGTTTTCCACCGAAGGTGCCCAACGGGTAGCTTTTCCTAGTGGAGTTGCCTAGCGACCTCGCCAATGGGATGTTTTGCCCACCGAAGGTGTGCCAATGGTTTGTCTTGCCTGTCGAAGGTGTGCCAACGAGCTGTTTTCCTAACGAAAGTGCCCAACTGACTGTTTTCCCCATGAAGATGTCTGGCGAGGTGCCAACAGGTTGTGTTGCCCACTGAAGGTGTGCCAATGGGCTATTTTCCCACCGAAGATACCTAGAGAACATTCCAATGAGTTGTTATGTCAATCGAAGATCCCTAATGATCATGCCAATGGGCTGCTTTGACCACTGAAGGTGTGCCAACGAGCAGTTTTGCCTACGGAAGGTGTGCCAACGGATTGTTTTTCCCACCGAAGGCACCCAACGGACTATTTTTCCCACCGAAAGTGCCTAACAATCGTGCCAACGGGCTATTTTCCCCACTGAAGGTGCTTAGTGATTGTGCCAATTGGTTGTTTTGCCTTCCAAAGCTGTGCCATCAAGCTGTGTTTCCCATCGAAGGTGCCCAATGGGTTATTTTTCCCACCGAAAGTGCCTAGCAAACGTGTCGATGGGCTATTTTTCCCATCAAAGGCACACAATGACTGGCTCAATGTGGTATTTTTCCCACCGAAGGTGTGTCAACAGGCTATGTTTGCCACCAACGCTCCCTAACGGACTATTTTTCCCACCAAATGTGCATAGAAGGTGTGCCAACGAGTTGTTTTGTCTACCAAAAGTGTGCCAACGAGTTATGTGTCCCACTAAAGGTGTCCACCAGGTAGTTTTTACCATTTAAGGTGCCCAACGACTGCTTTAACAGGGTGTTTTGCCCATCGAAGGTGTGCTAACGAGCGGTTTTGCCGACCGAAGGAGTGCCAATGAGCTATTTTTCCCATCGAAGGTGCCCAAATGACTGTTTTGCCCACCGAAGATGAGTGGCGAGGTGTCAACAGGTTGTCTTTCGCACCGAAGGTTCCTAACTGACTATTTTTCCCACCGAAGATGCTTAGGGACTGTGCCAATGGGCTATGTTGCTCCCCGGAGTGTGCCAAAGAGCTGTTTTTCCCACTCAAGGTGTGCCAACAGGCTGTTTACCGACCAAAGGTGCCTAGTGAAAGTGCGAATGGGCAATTTTTCCCATCGAAGGTGCTTAATGAACATGCCAATGGGCTATTTTTCCCACTGAAGGTGCCTAACGGCCATGCCAACATTATGTTTTTCCCACTGAAGTTGTCCCAACGGGCTATGTTTCCCATCGATGCTACCCAACGGGTTGTTTTTTCTATAGAACGTGTGCCAACGGGCTGTTTTGTTCACCAAAGGTGTGCCAACAAGATGTGTTGTCTATCGAAGGTGTGCCATCGGGTTGTGTTTCCTATCGAAGATATCCAATGGGTAGTTTTTCCTACTGATGGTGCCTAACGACCATCCCAATGGGCTATTTTGCCCATTAAAGGTGTGCCAACGGGCTGTTTTGCCCACCAAAAGTTTGCCAACTGGCTATTTTGCCCACTCAAGGTGCCTAGTGATTGTGCCAACGGGCTGTTTTGCCTACCAAAGCTGTGCCTTCAGGCTGTGTTTCTGACCGAAGGTGCCCAATGGGCTATTTCTCCCATCGAAGGTGCCTACCGAACATGCCAATAAGCTGTTTTTCCCAACAAAGGTGCCAAACTGACTGTCTTGCCCACTGAAGATGCCTAATGAGGTGCCAACAGGCTGTGTTGCCCACCGAAGGTATGTCAATGGGCTATTTCTCCTATCTAAGGTGCTTAGAGAATGTGCCAAGGGGTTGTTAAGTCGACTGAAGATGCCTAATGATCGTGACATCAGGCTGTTTTACCCATCGAAGATGTGCCAATGGGCAGTTTTGCGTACTAAAGACTTTCCAACGAGTTGTTTTTGCCATCGAAAGTGCCCAACAGATTGTTTTGCCTGCCGAAGAAACCTAGTGAGGTGCCTAGTGAATGTGCCAATGAGTTGTTTTTCCCAACGAAGGTGCCAAACTAACTGTCTTGCCCACTGAAGATGCCTAGCGAGGTGCCAACAGGTTGTGTTACCCACTGAAGGTGTGTCAAAGGGATGTTTTTCCCACCGAAGGTGCCTAGAGAATTTGCGAACCGGTTGTTATGTTGATTGAAGATTCCTAATGATCGTGCCATCGAGCTGCTTTACCCATCGAAGGTGTGCCAACGGGCAGTTTTGCCTACCAAAGGCTTTCCAACAAGTTGTTTTTCCTATTTAAGGTGCCTAGCGAATGTGGCAACATGCTGTTTTGCCCACCAAACCTGTGCATCGCGCTGTGCCTCCCACCGAAGCTACCCAATGGGCTATTTTTCTCACCGAACGTGCCTAGCGAACATGTCGAACATGCCCAATGGGCTATTTTTCCCATCAGAGCTGCATAGTGACTGTGCCAATAGGCTGTTTTATCAATAAAACATGTGTTAACGAGTTGTTTTGTCTACAAAAGGTGTACCAACGGAATGTTTTTCCCATCGAAGATGTTGACTAGCTATTTTTCCCATCAAAGGCACCTGACAACTATGCCAACGTGCTATTTTTCCAACCAAAGGTGTGCCAAAGGGCTATGTTTACCATCAATGCTGCCCAACGGGCTGTTTTTCCCACCGAAGGTGCCTAACGAATATGCCCAGGGGTTGTTTTGCCCACCGAAGGTGCCTAATGACTGTGTCAATGTGATGTTTTGCCCACCGAAGGTGTGCTAATGGCCTGTTTTGCCTACTGGAGGTGTGCCAAGGGATTGTTTTCCCACCGAAGGTTCCCAACGGATTGTTTTTCCCATCGAAGGTGCCCAATGACTGTGCCAATGGGTCGTTTCGCCTACCAAAGGTGTGCCAATAGGTTGTGCTTCCCACTGAAGGTACCCAACGGGCTATTTTTCCCACCGAAGGTGCCTGGAGATTGTGCCAACAGTTTATTTTGCCCACCAAAGGTTCCTAACAACCATGCCAACGTTCTATTTTTCGCACTGAAGGTGTGCCGATAGGTTGCTTTTTCCCACCGAAGATACCTAGTGAACGTGCCAACGTGTTGTTTTGCCTGTCGAAGGTGTTCCAACGGGTTATTTTTCTCGCCAAAGGTGTGCCAATAGGCTACTTTTCCTACCGAAGGTGCCTTATGGATTGTTTTGTCCATCGAAGATGCCTGGAAACTGGGCCAATGGGCTATTTTTCCCACAAAAGGTGAGGCATTGGGTAGTTTTGCTGACCTAAGGTGCCTAGCGACCATCCCAATGGTTTAATTTTCCTACCGAAGGTGCCTAGCAACCATGCCAATATGTTATTTTTCCCACCGAAGGTGTGCCAATTGTCTATTTTTTAATCAAAAATACCTAACGAATGTGCCAACGGGTTGTTTTGCCTATGGAAGGTGTTGCAACAAGCTGTTTTATCTACCAAAGGTGTGCCAACGGGCTGTTTTTCCCACTGAACGTACCCTACGAACTGTTTTGCCTACCGAAGGTTCCTAGCGATCGTACCAACCAGCTATTTTGCCTAACAAAAGACCTTAAAAACTGTGCCAACGTGCTATTTTTCTCACCAAAATTATGCCAACGGGTTGTTTTTCCCACCAAAAGTGCCTAGCGATCGTGTTAACGAACTGTTTTGCACATCGAAGGTGCCTAACGATCGATTTTTTTGCCCATCGAAGGTGTGCCGACGGGTTCTGTTGCCCACCAAAGATGCCCAACAGGTTGTTTTTCCTACTGAAGATGCCTGACGACTGTACCAACGGGCTATTTTGCCCACTGAAGGTGTGCCAACAGGTTGTTTTTCCCACTGAATATACCTAGCGAACGTTCCAACGTGTTGTTTTGCCCACCAATGGTGTTCTAACGAGCTGTTTTCCTATCGATGGTGTCACAACAGGTTGTTTTCCTTACTAAAGATGCCCTAAGGACTGTTTTGCCCACTGAATGTGCCTAACGACTCTGCCAACGAGCTGTGTTTACCACTGAAGGTGCTCAACAGGTTGTTTTTCCCACCGAAGGTGCCTAGCAACTGTGTCGATAGACTATTCCAATGGACTGTTTTTCCCACCAAAAGATGCCTATCAAACTTGCCAATGGACTGTTTTGCCTACCGAAAGTGTGCCAACGGGTTGTTTTTCCCACCGAAGTATCCTAATTGACTGTTTTACCCATCGAAGATCCCTAGCAACCATGCCAATGGGTTGCCCACCAAAGTTATGTTTTACGACCATGCCAAAGTTGTGTTTTTCCTACCAAAAGTATGCCAACCGGCTGTCACCAAAGTTGCTTAACGAACATGCCAATAGGCTATTTTTCCCATCGAAGTAGCCTAGCAACAGTGACAACGTGCTATTTTTCCCACCGAAGGTGTGCCAAAGGGCTATTTTTCCCACAGAAGGTGCTCAGTAAACATGCCAACGTGCTATTTTTCCTATCGAAGGCACCTAGTGATCCTACCAATGGGCTGTTTCATCCACCAAAGGTGTGCCAATGCACTATTTTGCCTATCAAAGGAATGCAATCGTGTTGTTTTTTCTATTGAAGGTGCCCAACGGACTGTTTTTCCCACCAAAGGTGCCTAGTGAATGTGCCAACGGGTTGTTTTGTCCATCAAAGGCACCTAGTGACCTTGCCAACAGGTTGTTACCAAACATGTGCCAACGGGCAGTTTTGCCCATTAAAGTTTTGCTAATGGGTTATTTTTCACACCGAAGTTGCCCAATGGACCGTTTTTACCTACAAAGGTGCCTAACAACCGTGCCAACATGCTGTTTTTCCCACCAAAGGTGCCTAATGATTGTGCCAATGAGTTGTTTTGCCCATCGAAGGTGTGCCAACGGGCTATTTTTTCCATCCGAAGGTGCCCAATGGGCTGTTTTTCCCATCAAAAGTGCCTGGCGACCATTCTAGTGGGTTGTTTTGCCCACCAAAGGTTCCTATCGACCTTACCAACATGCTGTTATTCCCATCGAAACTGTGTCAATGGGCTATTTTTCTATCAAAGGTCCGTAACGAACGTCCCAACGGGCTATTTTGCCCACTAAAGGTGTTCCAACAGGCTGTTTTGCCAACCAAAGTTGTGTCAAGGGGCTGTTTTTCCCACCGAAGGTGCCCTACTGACGGTTTTGCTCATCAAAGGTGCCTAACGACCATGCCAATGTGCTGTTTTGCCAACTGAAGGTCTGTAAACGTGCTTTTTTCCCACAAAAGATGGCCAACGTACTATTTTGCCCACCAAAGGTGCCTTGCGACTGTACCAACGGGCTATTTGCCTCATTGAAGGCATACCAACGGGCTGTGTTTCATACCAAACATGCCCAACCGGCTATTTTTCCCACCAAAGGTGGCTAGTGACCATGACAATGGACTGTTTTGCCCATCAAAGGTGTGCCAATAGGTTGTTTTCCCTATCGAAGGTGTGACAATGGGTTGTTTTTTCCATCGAAGGTGCCTAGCGAACATGCCGACGTGCTATTTTTTTAATCAAAGGCACTTGATGACTATGCCAATGTGCTATTTTTTCAACCGAAGGTGTGCCAACGGGCTGTGTTTCCCATCGATGCTAGCCAACGAGCTATTTTTCCCACCTAAGGTGCCTAGTGATTATGCCAATGGGTTGTTTTTCCCACCGAAAGTGTTCCAATGGACTAATTTTCCCACCGAAGTTGCCTAGCGAACGTGCCAACGGATTGTTTTGTCCACTGAAGGTGCCTAATGACCGTGTCAATGTGCTGTTTTGCCCACCGAAGGTGTGCCAACGGGCTATTTTACCCATTGAAGGTGTGCCAACGAATTGTTTTTCCCACCGAAGGTTCCCAATGGACTATTTTTCCCACCGATGGTGCCTAGTGACAGTGTCAACGGGTTATTTTGGCCATTAAAGTTGTGTCAACGGGTTATCTTTCCTGTCAAAGGTGCCCAACGAGTTGTTTTTCCCACCGAAGGTGTCTGGAGACTTGGCCAATGGTCTATTTTGCCCACTGAATGTGCCTGGCAACAATGCTAACGTGTTGTTTTTCATGCCAAAGGTGTGCCAATAGGTTGTTTTGCCACCGAAGATACCTAGCGAACGTTCCAACGTGCTATTTTGCCCACCGAAGGTGTTCCAACGTGTTGTTTTTCCTACTGAGGGTGCCCTACGGATTGTTTTGTCCACCAAAGCTACCTAGGGATTGTGCCAACAGACTATTTTGCCCATCAAAGGTGTGTCAGCGGGCAGTTTTGCCCACTGAAGGTTTGCCAATAGGCTATTTTTCCCATCGAAGGTGCTTGGTGACTGTGCCAATGGCCTATTTTACCCACCAAAGGGGCCTAGCCACCATGCCAACGTTTTGTTTTTCCCATTGAAGGTGTGCCAACAGGCTATTTTTTTCAGCTGAAGATACCTAGCGAACGTGCCAACGAGCTGTTTTGCCCATCAAAGGAGTTTCAACGGGCTGTTTTGCCTACCAAAGATGTGCCAACGGGCTATTTTTTCCATCAAAGGTGCCTTACGAATTGTTTTTCCCACTGAAGGTGCCTAACAACCATACCAACGGGCTATTTTCCTCTCTAAATATGTGCTAACGGGTTGTTTTGCCCATCAAGGTGTCCCAACGGGTTGTTTTTCCCACAGAAGGTTCCTACCTGACTATTTTGCCCATCGAAGATGCCTAGCGACCGTGCCAACAGGCTGTGTTGCCCATCGAAGTTGAGCCAATAGGTTGTTTTTCTAACAAAAGGTGCCTAACAAATGTGACAAGGGTTATTTTTCCCATCGAAGGTGCCTAGCAACTGTGTCAACGTGTTGTTTTTCCGACTGAAGGTGTGCCAACAGGCTATGTTTCCCACCGATGCTACCCAACGGGCTATTTTCACATCGAAGGTGCCTAGTGAACGTGCCAATGAGCTATTTTGTCCATCGAAGGTGTGCCAACAGGCTATTTTGTCTACCAAAGGTGTGCCAATGGATTGTGTTTCCCACCTAAGGTGCCCAACTGGTAGTTTTTCCGATGAAGTTGCCTAGTGACTGTGTCAACAGGATGTTTTGTCCACCGAAGGTCTGTCAATAATTTGTTTTGTCTATAAAGCATGCCAACAAGTTATTTTTCCCAACGAAAGGTGCCCAACTGATTGTTTTGCCTATCGAGGTGCCAACAGGCTGTGCTGTCCACTGAAGGTGTGCTAATAGCGTATTTTCCCACCTAAGATGCCCAAAGAATGTGCCAACGAGTTGTTATGCCGATCGGAGATCCCTAATGATCATGCCAATGGGTTGTTTTGTCTATTAAAGGTGTCCCAACGGGCGGTTTTGCTTCTCAAAAGTGTGCCAACAGATTGCTTTTCCTACCGAAGGCACCCAACGGACTGTTTTTCCCACCGAAAGTGCCTAGTGACTGTGCCAACAGGCTATTTTGACCACCGAAGGTGCCTAGCGATTGTGTCAACAGGCTGTTTTGCCCACCAAAGTTGTGCCACCGGGCTGTTTTTCCTACCGAAGGTACCCAATGTGTTATTTTTCCCACAAAAGGTGCCTAACAAACGTGTCGATTGGCTATTTTTCCCATCGAAGGCTCCTAACGACCATGCCAATGTGCTATTTTTCCCATAGTAGGACTACCAAAGGAATATGTTTGCCACCGATGTTGTCCAACGGGCTGTTTTTCCCACCAAAGATGCATAGTGACTATGCCAATAGACTGTTTTATCCATAGAAGGTGTGCCAATGGGCTATTTTGTCTACCAAAGATGTTCTAACGAGCTGTGTTTCCCACTGATGGTGACCAACGGGTAGTTTCTACCACTGAAGGTGCCCAGTGACCATGCCAACGGGATGTTTTACCCACCGAAGGTCTGTTCACGGGCTATTGTGTCTACTGAAGGAGTGCCAACGAGATATTTTTCCCATCGAAGGTGCTCAACTGACTGTTTCGCCCACCGATGATGCGTGGTGAGGTGCCAACAGGCTGTTTTTTCCACTGAAGGTTCCTAACTTAATGTTTTGCCCATCGAAGATGCCTAGCGATTATGCCAACGAGCTGTGTTACCCACCGTAATGTACCAAAGTGCTATTTTTCCCAGCGAACCTGCCTCCCCGAACATTCCAACGGGTTATTTTCCCATCGAAAGTGCCTAGCTAACATGCCAATGGGCTATTTTTCCATCGAAGGTGCCTATCAACTGTGCCAACGTGATGTTTTCCCACTGAAATTGTCCCAACGATCTACGTTTCCCACTGATGCTACCCAATGGGTTGTTTTTCCCACCAAAGGTGTGCCAACGGACTGTTTTGTCCACTGAAGGTGTGCCAATGAGATGTTTTGCGTACCAAAGGTGTGCCAACAGGCTATGTTTCCCATCGAAGGTACCCAACGGGCAGTTTTTCCCACTGATGGTGCCTAGCAATCGTGCCAACGGGCTATTTTACCCATCGAAGGTTTGTCAATAGGCTATTTTGCCCAACAAAGGCTTATCAACGACCTATTTTGCCAACTGAAGGTGCCTAGTGATTGTGCAAAGGACTGTTTTGCCTACCAAAGCTGTGCCATTAGGCTGTGTTATCCAGCAAAAGTGCCCAATGGCCTTTTTTCTCACCCACAGTGCCTAGCGAATATGCCGATGGGCTATTTTTACCATCAAAGGTGCCTAACGACCGTGCCAATGTTTTGTTTTTTCCACCGAAGGTGTGCCAACGGGCTATGTTTCCCATCGACGCTACCCACCAGGCTATTTTTCCTACCAAAAGTGCATAGTGACCGTGCCAACAGGGTGTTTTGTCCACAAAAAGTAGTGCCAACGGGTTGTTTTGTCTACCAAAGGTATGCCAACGAGTTGTGTTTCCCTTTGAAGGTGTGCAACGAGCAATTTGTCCCACTAAAGGTGCCCAGCTACCTTGTCAACAGGATGTTTTACCTACCAAAGGTCTGCTAACGTGGTTTTTTGCTTACATATGGTCTGTTAACGAGCTGTTTTTCCCATCGAAGGTGCCCAACTTACTGTTTTGGTCGTCGAAGATGCGTGACGAGGTGCCAATAGGATGTTTTTCCCACTAAAGGTTCTTAACTGACTATTTCTCCCACTAAAGATGCCTAGCAACTGTGCCAATGGGCTGTGTTACCCACCAGAGTGTACCAAAGGGTTGTTTTCCCATTGAAGGTGTATCAATGGGCTATTTTCCTACCGAACGTGCCAACGGGCCATTTTTCCCATCGAAGGCACCTAACGAATGTACCAATTGGCTATTTTTCCCACCAACGGTGCCAAACGATGGTTCTAGCATGATGTTTCTCCCATCAAAGTTGTCCTAACGGGCTATGTTTCCTACCGATGCTGCCTTACGCGCTATTTTTTCCACCAAAGGTGTGCCAACTGGCTATTTTGTCCATCACAGGTGTGCGAACGGGATGTTTTGTCTATCTAAGGTGTGCCAACGAGTTGTGTTTCCCACAAAAGGTGCCCAACTGGTAGTTTTTACTACTGAAGGTGCCCAGCGACCGTGTCAACGGATTGTTTTGCCCACCAAATGTGTGCCAGCTAGCTATTTTGCCCACTAAAGGTTTGCCAACGGACTGTTTTTCCCACCAAGGGTGCCTAGAAAATGTGCCAACAGTCTATTTTGCTTGCTGAAGGTGTCTAGCGATTGTGCCAACGGGCTATTTTGACCTCCAAAGGTGTGCCAACGAGCTGTTTTGCCCACAAAAGGTTTGCCAACAGGTTGTTTTTCCCATCGAAGGTTCCTAACTGACTGTTTTACCTATCGAAGATGCCCAATGACTGTGCCAATGGGCTGTGTTGTCCACCGAAGGCATGCCAACGGGTTGTTTTTCCTACCAAAGGTGCCTAACTGACTGTTTTGCTCGCTGAAGATGCCTGGCGAGGTGCCAACTGGTTATGTTGCCCACCGAAGGTGTGCGAATACGTTATTTTACACACCAAAGGTGTGCCAATAGGTTGTTTTGCTTACCGAAGGTTAGCCAATGAGTTATTTTTCCCATCGAAAGTGCCCAATTGACTATTTTGCCGGTGAAAGATGCTTGGTGAGGTGCCAACAGGCTGCGTTGCCCACCAAAGGTGTGTCAATGAGCTATTTTTCCCTTGAAGGTGTTTAGAGAACATGCCAATGGGTTGTTATGCCGATCGAAGATGCCTAATGATCGTGCCAATGGACTATTTTGTCCACTAAAGGTGTCCCAACGAGTGATTTTGCTTATCGAAGGTGTGGCAATAGGTTGTTTTCCCATCGAAGGCACCCAATAGACTATTTTCTAATCGAAAGTGCCTAGCGACTGTGCCAACGAGCTATTTTACCCATTGAAGGTGCCTAGCGATTGTGTCAATAAGTTGTTTTGCCCACCAAAGCTATGGCACTGGGCTATTTTTCCCACCAAAGGTGCCCAATGTGTTATTTTTCCCATTGAAGGTGTCTAGCGAATGTGCTGACGGGCTATTTTTCCCATCAAAGATGCCTAACGACCATGCCAACGTGCTGTTTTTCCCACTAAAGGTGTGCCATCAGGCTATGTTTGTTACCGACACTGCCCAACGGGCTATTTTTCCCGCCAAAGATTGATAGTGACTGTGCCAACGGGCTATTTTATCTACCAAAGGTGTGCTAACGAGCTGTGTTTTTACCACTGAAGGTGCCTAGTGACCTTGCCAATGGAATGTTTTGCCCACCAAAGGTTTGTTAACGGGTTGTTTGGCCTACCGAAGGAGTGCCAACGAGCTATTTTTCCCATCGAAGGTGCCCAACTGACTGTTTTTCCCATCGAAGATGTGTGGTGAGATGCTAACAGGTTGTTTTTTCTGCTGAAAGTTCCTAATTGAATGTTTTGCCCACCGAAGATGTCTAGCAATTGTGGCAACGGGCTGTTTTTCCCACCGAAGGTGCGCCAACGGGCTATTTTCCCACCTAAGATGCCTAGTGAATGTGCCAACGGTTTATTTTTCCCATCAAAGGTACCTAGCGAACGTGCCAACGGGCTATTTTTCCCATCAAAGGTGTCCCAATGGGCTATGTTTACCACCGATGTTACCCAACGGGTTGTTTTTCCCACCAAAGGTGTTCCAACGGACGATTTTGTCCACCAAAAGTGTGCCAACAAAATGTTTTGTCTATCGAAGGTGTGCCAACGAGTTATGTTTCCTGTCGGAGGTGACCAACGGGCATTTTTTGCACTAATGGTGCGTAGCAACTATGCCAACGGGCTATTTTGCCCACTAAAGGTCTACCAATGGGTTGTTTTGCCTGATCAAGGCTTGCCAACGACATATATTGCTCGTTGAAGGTGCCTACCGATTGTGCCAATGGGCTATTTTGCCTACAAAAGTTATGCCATTGGGTTGTGTTTCCCACGAAAGGTGCCCAATGGGCTATTTTTCCTACTGAAGGTGCCTAGTGATTGTGCCGACGGGTTATTTTTCCACCGAAGGTGCCTAACGACTGTGCTAATGTTCTATTTTTCCACCGAAGGTGTGCAAATGGGCTATGTTTCCCACCGACGCTACCCAACAAGCTATGTTTCCCACCAAAGGTGCATAGTGACTATGCCAACAGGCTATTTTGCGCACAGAAGGTGTACCAATGTGATGCTTTGTCTGCCAAAGGTATGCCAACAAGCCGTGTTTCCCTCTAAAAGTTTGCAACAGGCAATTTGTCCCACTAAAGGTGCCCATTGACCGTGCCAACAGGATGTTTTGCCCACCAAAGGTTTGCTAACGAATTGTTTTACTTACCGATGGTGTACCAATGAGTTGTTTTTCCTATCAAAGGTGCCCAACTTACTGTTTTGGTCATCGAAGATGCGTGGCGAGATGCCAACAGGATGTCTTTCCCACTAAAGGTTCCTAGCTAACTGTTTTTCTCGCCAAAGATGCCTAGCTACTGTGCCAATGGGCTGTGTTGCCCACCGGAGTGTGCCAATGGGCTGTTTTCCCACCGAAGGTATGCCAACGGGCTATTTTCCTACCAAAAATGCCTAGCGAACGTGCCAACGGACCATTTTTCCCATCGAAGGTGCCAAACGAACATACCAACAGGCTATTTTCCCACCAAAGGTGCCTAACGACCGTGCCAGCATGATGTTCTTCCCACCGAAGTTGTCCCAAAGGGCTATGTTTCCCACTGATGCTACCCTTGTTTTTACCACCAAAGGTGTGCCAATCGGCTGTTTTGTCCACCAAAGGTGAGTGAATGGGATGTTTTGTCTACCAAAGTTGTGCCAACGGGTTGTGTTTCCCACTGAAGGTGCCCAACAAGTAGTTTTTCCTACTGAAGGTGCCCAGCAACCGCGTCAATAGGTTGTTTTGCCCACCAAATGTGTGCCAGCAAACTGTTTTGCCCATCAAAGATACAGGTTGTTTTTCACATCAAACGTGCCTAGAAGCTGTGCCAATGGTCTATTTTGCCCACTGAAGGTGCCTAACGACCGTGCCAATAGGCTATTTTGCCCTCCAAAGGTGTGCCAATAGGCTGTTTTGCCCATAGAAGGTTTGCCAATAAGTTTTTTTCCCATCGAAGGTTCCTAACTGACTATTTTGTCCATCGAAGATGCCTAGCGATCGTGTCAACGGGCTGTTTTGTCCACCGAAGGCATGCCAATAGACTATTTTTCCCACAAAAGGTGCCTAACTAACTGTTTTGCTTGCCGAAGATGCCTGGCGAGATGCCAACAGGTTGTGTTGCCCGCCGAAGGTATGCAAATAGGCTATTTTACACACCAAAGGTGTGCCAACGGGTTGATTTGCTTACCAAAGTTGAGCCAACAAGTTGTTTTTCCCATCAAAGGTGCCCAACTGACTATTTTGCCAGTGAAGGATGCCTGACGAGGTGCCAACAGGCTATGTTGCCCACCAAAGGTGTGTCAATAGGTTGTTTTTCCCCCGAAGGTGCTTAGAGAATGTGCCAACGGGTTGTTATGCTGATCGAAAATCCCTAATGATCATTCCAATGGGTTGTTTTGTCCACTGAAGGTGTCCCAACGAGCAGTTTTGCTTATCGAAGGTGTGCCAATGGGTTGTTTTCCCACCGAAGGCACGCAACGGATTGTTTTTCCCAACGAAAGTGCCCAGTGACTGTGCCAACGGGCTATTTTGCCTACTGAAGGTGTTTAGCGTTTGTGCCAATGGGCTATTTTATGCACCAAAGCTGTGGCACTGGCTATTTTTCCCACCGAAGGTGCCCAATGTGTTATTTTACCCATAGAAGGTGCCTAGCGAACGTGCCAATGGGCTATTTTTCCCATTGAAGACACATAACGACCATGACAAAGTGTTGTTTTTCCCACCGAAGGTGTGCCAACAAGTTATGTTTGCCACCGACGCTACCCAATGGGCTATTTTTCCCACCAAAGGTGCATAACGACTATGCCAACGGGCTGTTTTGTCCATAGAAGGTGTGCCAATGGGCTGTTTTGTCTACTAAAGGTGTGCAAACGAGCTGTGTTTTTACAACTGAAGGTGCCCAACGACCATGCCAATAGGATGTTTTACCCACCGAAGGTCTGTTAACGGGCTATTTTGCCTATCGAAGGAGTGTCAAAGACCTATTTTTCCTATCGAAGGTGCCCAACTGACTGTTTTGCCCATGGAAGGTGCGTGGTAAGGAGCCAATAGGCTATTTTTCCCACCAAAGGTTCCTAATTGAATGTTTTTCCCATCGAAGATGCCTAACGACTGTGCCTACGAGTTGTGTTGTCCATTGAAGTGTGCCAAAGTGTTGTTTTTCCCACCGAAAGTGCGCAAATGGGTTATTTTACCACCGAAGGTGTCTAGCAAACATGTCAACGGGTTATTTTTCCTACCAAAGGCGCCTAGCGAACGTGCCAATGGGCTTTTTTTCCTATCGAAGGTGCCTATCGACCGGGCCAACGTGATGTTTTTCCCACCGAAGTTGTCCCAACGGACTATGTTTCCCACCGATGCTGCCCAACGGGTTCTTTTTCCCACCAAAGGTGTGCCAACATATTGTTTTTTACACTGAAGGTGTGCCAACGGGATGTTTTGTCTGCCAAAGGTGTGCCAACGGGTTGTGTTTCTCATTGAAGGTGCCCAATTGGCAGTTTTTCCCACTGATGGTGCCTAGCGACTATGCCAACGGAAAGGTCTACCAACGGGCTGCTTTGCCTAACGAAGGCTTGCCAACAACCTAATTTGCCTACTAAAGGTGCCTAATGATTGGGTCAAGGGGCTGTTTTTCCTACCAAAGCTGTGCCATCAGGCTGTGTTTCCAACCAAAGGTGCCCAATGGGCTATTTTTCCCATCGAAGGCGTCTAATAACCATGCCAATGATCTGCTTTTTCCATCAAAAGTGTGCCAATTGGCTTTGTTTCCCACCGACGCTACCCAACAGGCTATTTTTCCCACCAAAGGTGCATAATGACTGTGCGAATAGTCTATTTTGTTCACAAAAGGTATGCCAACGAGCTGCTTTGTCTGGCAGAGGTATGCCAGCGAGTTGTGTTTCCCTCTGAAGGTGTGCAATGGGCAATTTGTCCCATTGGAGGTGTCCAGCGATCATGCCAACGGGATGTTTTGCTCACCAAAGCTCTGCTAACGAACTGTTTTGCTTACCGAAGGTGTGCCAATGAGCTGTTTTTCCCATCGAAGGTGCCCAACTAACTATTTTGGCCGTCGAGATGCATGGCAAGGTGCCAACAGGATGTTTTTCCCATTGAAGGTTCCTAACTGGCTATTTTTCCCACTGAAGATGCCTAGTGACTGTGCCAATGTGCAATGTTGCGTACCGGAGTGTGCCAAAGAGTTGTTTTCCCACCTAAGATGTGCCAACGGGCTATGTTTCCAACCGTTGCTGCCAAATGACTTTTTTTCCCACCGAAGGTGTGCTAAAGCGTTGTTTTGTCCACCAAAAGTGTGCCAACGGGCTATTTTGCCTACCAAAGGCCTGCCAACGGGTTGTTTTTCCCATTAAAGGTGCCCAACTGACTTTTTTGCCCGCCAAAGATGCTTGGTGAGGTGCCAACAGGTCATGTTGCCCACCGAAGGGGTGCCAATGGGCTATTTTCCCATCGAAGGTGCCTAACGAGCATGCCAAGGGTTGTTTTGCCCACTAAAGGTGCCTAATGACCATGCCAATGTGCTGTTTTGCCTACCAAAGGTGTGCCAACGGTCTGTTTTGCTTACCGAAGGTGTGCTAATGAGTTGTTTTTCCCATTGAAGGTGTCCCAATAGGCTGTGTTTCCCACTGATGCTACCCAATAGGCTGTTTCCCACTGAAGGTGTACCAATGTACCGTTTTGCCCACCGAAGGTGTGGCAATGAGCTGTTTTACCTACCAAAGGTTTGCCAACAGGTTGTTTTCCCACTAAAGGTGTGTCAACGGGCTATTTTTCCTACCAAAGATGCCCAACGAACGTTCCGACTGGCTATTTTTCCCATTAAAGGCACTTGATGACTGTGCCAACGTGTTGTTTTTCCAACTAAAGGTGTGCCAATAGGTAGTGCTTCCCACCAATGTTGCCCAACAGGTTGTTTTTACCATCGAAGATGCCTAGTGACCGTGCCAATAGGCTGTTTTCCCATCATGCCAACGAGCTATTTTTCCCATCTAATATACCTTGCCAACGGGTTGTTTTATTGACTGTAAATCCCTAATGATGGTGCCAATATGCTGTTTTGCCCACCAAAGGTATGCCAACGAGCAGTTCTGCCTACTAAAGGTGTGCCAACGAATTATCTTTCCTACTGAAGGTTCCCAACGAACTATTTTTCCTACCAAAGGTGCCTAGTGACTGTGTCAATAGGTTGTTTTGACCATCGAAGGTGAGCCAACGGGTTATGTTTCCCACCGAAGGTGCCCAATGAATTGTTTTTCTCACTGAGTGTCTGGAGACTATGCTAATGGTCTATTTTACCCATCGAAGGCGCCTAACAACCATGCCAATGTGTTATTTTCCTGACTGAAGGTGTGCCAACAAGTTGTTTTTTCCACCGAAGATACCCATCGAACGTGCAAACGTACTGTTTTGCCCACTAAAGGTGTTCTAACAGGCTATTTTGCCTACCAAAGGTGTGTCAACAGGCTGTTTTTCCTAATGAAGGTGCCTAGCAAATATGCCAACGGGTTGTTTTGCCCACCAAAGGTGCCTAATGATCATGCCAATGGGTTGTTTAGCCCGCCAACAGCGTTCCAACGTGCTGTTTTACTTACCGAAGGTGTGCCAACGAGCTGTTTTGCTTACCGAAGGTGTTCCAAAGAGCTGTTTTTTCCATCGAAGGTGCCCAACCTATGGTTTTGCCTTCCGATGATGCCTGACGAGGTCCCAACAGGCTGTATTGCCCACCGAAGATGTGCCAATGGGTTGTTTTTCTAGCTGAAGGTGGCTAGAGAACGTGCCAACGGGTTGTTTTGCGTACTAAAGATGCCTAATGATCTTACCAACGGGCTGTTTTGCCCACCGAAGGTGTGCCAATGGACTATTTTGCCTACCAAAGGTGTGGCAACGGGTTGTTTTTTCCATCGAAGGCACCCAATGGACTAATTTTCCCATCGAAAGTGCCTAGCAACTGTGCCAACCTAATATTTTGCCCACTAAAGGTGCCTAGCGAATATGGGAATGGGCTATTTTGCCCACTGAAGCTGTGCCAAAGGGTTGTGTTTCCCACTGAAGATGCCCAATGGGCTACTTTTCCCATCGAATGAGCCTAGCGAACATGCCGAAGGGATATTTTTCCACCCAAAGGTGCCTAACGACCGTGCCAATGTGTTGCTTTCCCCACTGAAGGTGTGCCAATGGGCTATGTTTCACGCCGATGCTACCCAACGGGTTGTTTTTCCCACCGATGCTGCCCAAAGCTGCTTTGTCCACCGAAGGTCTACCAACGGGCTATTTCGTCTATGAAGGGTGTGCCAACGGGCTGTGTTGCCCGTAGAAAGTGCCTAGAAGTCATGCCAATGAGATGTTTTACCTATCGAAGGTCTGTCAACGGGCTATTTTTCTTACCAAAGGTTGAAGGTGCCTAACTGACTGTTTTACCCGCCGAAGATGCGTGGCGAGGTGCCAACAGGTTGTTTTGTCCACCAAAGGTGCCTAGTGATCGTGCCAATGGGCTGTTTTGCCCACTGAACAACGGGTTGGTTTCCCTACCGACGGTAAGCCAACAATTTTTCCCATTAAAGGTGCCCAACTGACTGTTTTGCCCGTCAAAGATGCCTAGCGAGGTGCCAACAAGTTGTATTCGAATGTACTGTTTTGCCCACCAAAGGTGTGCTAATGTGTTGTTTTGCCTGTCGAAGGTGTGCCAACGGATTGTTTTTCCCACTGAAGGTTCCCAATAGACTGTTTTTCCCACCAAAGGTGCCTAACGACAGTGCCAACGAGTTGTTTTGCCCATTGAAGGTGTGCCAATAGATTGTGTTTCCCATTCAAGGTGCCCAACAGGCAGTTTTCCCCACTGAATATGCCCGGAGACTGTGCCAACGATCTATTTTACCCATCGAAGGTGCCTAGCAACCATGCCAGCGTGTTGTTTTTCCCATCGAAAGTGTGCCAACAAGCTATTTTTCCAATCGAAGATACCTAACGAACATGCCAACCGACTGTTTTGCCCATTGAAGGTGTTCCAACGGGTTGTTTTGCATACCAAAGGTATGCCAACGGGCTGTTTTCCCACTGAAGGTGCCCTACAGATTGTTTTGCCCACTGAAGGTGCCTAGCGACTGTTCCAATAGGATATTTTGCCCTCCAAAGGTGTGTCAACAGGTTGTATTTCCCACCGAAGGTATGTCAACCAGTTGTTTTCCCACCGAAGGTGCCTAATTGACTGTTTTGCCCATCAAAGATGCCTAGTGACCACGCCAACGGGCTGTGTTGCCTACCAAAGGTGTGCCAATGGGTTGTTTTTCCCATCGAAGATGCCTAACGAACGTGCAAATGGATATTTTTCCCATCGAAGGTGCCTAACGAATGTCGTAATGTGCTGTTTTTCCCACCGAAGGTGTGCCAACGAGCTATGTTTCCTACCGATGCTGCCCAACATACTGTTTTTCCCAGAGAAGGTCTGTCAATGGATGGTTTTATCTACCATAGGTGTGCCAACAAGTTGTTTCTCCCACTGAAGGTGCCTAGTGACCATGCCAATAGACTATTTTGTTCGCCGAAGGTGTGCCAACGAGTTATTTTGTCTACCGAAGGTGTGCCAATGGGTAGTTTTCCCATTGAAGTCGCTTAACGATCGTGCCAACGGGATGTTTTAGCCATTAAAGGTCTACCGACGATTTGTTTTGCCTATCAAAGGTGTGCCAACAAGCTGTTTTTCCCAACAAAGGTGCCCAATTGACTGTTTTGCCCGCTGAAGATGCCTGGTGAGGTGCTAGCAGGTTGTGTTGCCTATCGAAGGTGTGCCAACGGGGTGTTTTTCCCACTGAAGATGCCTAGAGAATGTGCCAATGGGTTGTTATGCTGACCAAAGATCCCTAATGATGGTGCCAACGGGCTACTTTGCCCAGTGAAGGTGTATCAACGTGCAGTTTTTCCTACCTTAGGTGTGCCAGCGGGTTGTTTTTCCCACTAAAAGCACCCAACGGACTGGTTTTCCCATCAAAAGGGCCTAACGACCATGCCAACGGGTTATTTTGCCCACTGAAGGTGCCTAGTGACTATGCCAACGGGCTATTTTTCCCATCAAAGGTGGCTAACAATCATGTCAATTTATTATTTTTCCCTCCGAAGATGTGCCAACATTCTATGTTTCCCACCGATGCTACCTAACGGGCTGCTTTTTCGAGAGAAGGTGTGCCAACAGGCAATTTTGCCTACTGTAGGTGTGCCCACGAGTTGTTTCTCCCACTGAAGGCACCCAACGAACTGTTTTTCCCCTCGAAAGTGCCTAGCGACCATTTGAACGAGCTATTTTCCCCACTATAGGTGCCTAGTGACTGTGTCAATGGGCTATTTTTCCCATCGAAGGCGCCTAACGACCATGTGAATTTGCCTTTTTTCCCACTGAAGATGTGTCAACAGGCTATGTTTCCCACCAATGCTATCTAATGAACTATTTTTCCCACAGAAGGTGTTCCTAGTGACTGTGCCAATAGGTTATTTTGTTTACAAAGGGTGCACCAACGGGCTATTTTGTCTACCGAAGGTGTCGAACGGGTAGTTTTTCCCACTAGAGGTGCCAATCAACCGTGACAACGGGATGTTTTCCCACCAAAGGTCTACCAACAGGCTATTTTGCTAACCGAAGGTATGCCAACGGGTTGTTTTTTCTATAGAAGGTGCCCAACTGATTGTTTTGCCCGCTGAAGAAGCGTGGCGAGGTGCCAATAGGTTGTTTTTCCTACCAAAGGTTCCTAACTGACTGTTTTGCCCACCAAAGATGCCTAGCGACTATGCCAACGGGTTGTGATGCCCACCGGCGTGTGCCAAAGGGCTTTTTTTCCCACCAAAGGTGTGCCAACAAGTTGTTTTCCCACCGAAGGTGCCTAACGAACGTGCCAACGGGCTATTTTCCCGTCAAAGATGCCTAGCGAACATGCCAGTGAGCTGTTTTTCCCACCACACGTGCCAAATGACCATGCCAATGTGATGTTTATCCTACTAAAGTTGTCCCAACAAGCTATGTTTCCCACTAATGCTGCCCAACAGGTTGTTTTCCCATCGAAGGTATGCTAACGAGCTATTTTATCCACCGAAGGTGTGCCAACAGGATGTTTTGTCTACCGATGGTGTGCCAATGGGTTGGGCTTCCCACAGAAAGTGCCAAACGGGCATTTTTTCCCACTGAAGGTGCCTAGTGACTATGCCAAAGGGCTATTTTGCCTAACAAAAGTGTGCCAACAGGCTGTTTTGCCTACCAAAGGCATGCCAACGAGTTGTTTTTCCTATCTAAGGTGCCCAAATAACTGTTTTGCCCACCGAAGATGGGCCAATAGGCTGTTTTTCCCACCAAAGGTGCCTAACGAACATGCCAACAGGTTGTTTTGCCCACTAAAGATGCCTAATGACTGTGCCAATGTGTTGTTTTACCCACTGAAGTTGCGCCAACGGGCTGTTTTACTTTCCGAAGGTGTTCCAACGAGCTGCTTTTCCCATCGAAGGTACCCAATTGACTGTTTTGCCTATCGAAGATGCCTGACGAGGTCCCAATAGGCTGTGTTGCCCACCGAAGTTGTGCCAATGGACTCTTTTCCCTTCAAAGGTTCCTAGAGAGCATGCTAATGGATTTTCTTGCCTACCGAAGATGCCTAATGATCATGCCAATGGACTGTTTTCCCACTGAAGGTGTGCTAATAGTAGTGTTTTGCATGATGTTTTAGGCTTTAATTTGTTATGCATTTTGTGTTAAATTGAGTGTTGACTAGGCATTTAGGGTCTAATTAGATTAGTTTTTATGTTTAAGTGTTTTATTGGGTCAGTCTAAATCCTTGAGCTTAAATTGTATATTTTTGAGGTACCTTGATGTGTGTGCTAGTGTTGCAGGGTAAACAGGGAAGAACAGTGAAGATTTGAAGAGTTTTGGGCTAAAAGACATAGGCCACAATCGTGCACAGTGGCCACGATCATGACAAAAGAGAAGGAGCCAGCAGTAGCTAGGCCACGATCGTGTATCATAGGCCACGATCGTGACAGAGAGTGCTAAGTCAGATTATGATCGTGACAGGGAGGACCACGATCATGCCTTGCGTCGAGCTGACAAAAAAACTCAAAATTTGGGTTAGTTTTCAAACTGTTCTGACCCTAAGTTTGACCTAGGGTTGCTACAAAATTAGTAGAACAATACCTAGCAGTCGTAGAGGAGAGATTAGAGAGCCAAAAGCTACAAAAAAGAGTGACTCTATCGAAAATCCAAGGGAAAACCTAGTTAGAAATCAATCGATTGAGGAAGGAGATGAAGGAAGAGAGGCACGAAGATATGCTTGACACGACGTACTTCCCATAACAGATGGTTTCCCCTAATCGCGACTCCAAGTTCCATTCCAAAAGCATATTCTAATTGTTATTTCGATTTCATTGATGTATGGAGTCTTGAGATTGATTAGAGATATTTGTCGTTGAATGTAGATGTTTTTGTCTAAACTCACCTTCGAGTTTATTTATTCTTGAGATTAATAAGATTGATTTGATTGTGTTTTATGTTGATTTATTGTTATTTAAATCGATTCTTCATAACTGGGCAATAAACTAAGATGGTGAGCCAGTGAAAATCATCGATTTAGGTTAACGAGAGTTAGGTAAATCGATAGGTAGAGAATTGAATCAAACTGGTAAAGTTGTGTAACGAGAGATCAAGAACAGATTCCTGGTAGGTTAATAGACAGCCTTAGAACTAATTTAGGTTTTGGACAAATTGCAGATCGAGAGATCACAATTTCCACAATTTGAATTAGGGAATATTAATTAGGGTTCTGAATTATAACTCGAGAGAGAGTAATTCACCATAGGACCGTCTAGGCTTGTTAAATCAAAAATTTCATAATTGGATAGATTTTCCTTAATTTGAAATAAATTCCCCCTCTCTCTCAATTGGTCACTTCTAGGTTGAATTTCGGATTATTTATGTGAGTTTGCTTCTATTTGTTCTTTTGTTGATTTAAATTCTCATATTTGACTCTTGATTAATTTTAAGTCCTGTAATAGTTGTTTAATTAGGTATTGTGAACTTAGCTACCGTTAGATTTTAGAACTAGTTTTCTTCCTCGTAGGATCAACACCTTAGGTACTATGCAAACAACCCGTGCACTTGCGGTAATTACCAAGGTTAAAAATTAGTAAAACTTGGAGTGCGTAACCTTTAGTGACCATGTGCAAACAGGCTATTTTGCCTACCAAAGGTGTGCTAATAGGTTGTTTTTCCCACCGAAGGCATCCAACGGACTGTTTTTTCCACCGAAAGTGCCTAGCGACTGTGCCAACGAACCGTTTTCCCCACTGAAAGTGCCTAGCGAACGTCGTAACGAGCTGTTTTGCCCACCGAACCTATGCCAACAGGTTACGTTTCCCACCGAAGGTGCCCAATGAGCTATTTTTCCCACCAAAAATGCTTAGCAAATGTTCTGAAGGGCTATTTTCCCATCGAAGGTGTGCAATGATCGTGCCACTGTGTTGTTTTTCCCACTGAAGGTGTGCTAACGGGCTATGTTTCACACAGATGCTACCCAATGTGTTGTTTTACCCACCAAAGTTGCCTAGTGACTATGCCAACGGGTTGATTTGTCCATCAAAGGGACACCAACGGGCTGTCTGAAGGTGCCCAACAAGTATTTTTTTCCCACAGAAGGTGCCCAGCGGCTGTGCCAATAGGGTGTTTAACCCATGGAAGATTTGCCAACGGGCTATTTTGCCTATCAAAGGCGTGCCAACAGGTTGTTTTTCCCACCAAAGGTGCCCTACGAATTGTTTTGCTCGCTGAAGGTGCGTAGCGAACATCCCAACGGGCTATTTTGCCCACCATAGGTGTGCCAACGGGCTGTTTTGCCCACAAAAGGTGTGCCAACGGGCTATTTATCCCACCGACAATTCCTAACTGACTGTTTTGCCCACCGAAGATGACTAGCAACTGTGCCAACGGGTTGTGTTTCCCATCAGAGGGTGGCAACGGGGTGTTTTTCCCACCAAAGATGCCTAGTGACCGTGCCAATAGGCTATTTTTCCCACCGAAGGTGCCTTTCCCCTTGCCAACTTGGTGTTTTTCCCACCAATGGTGTGCGAAATGGCTATTTTTCCCATCGAAGGTGCCTAGTAAACATGCCAACTGGCTATTTTGCCCACCATAGGTGTGCCAACAGGCTGTTTTACCCATCAAAGGTGTGCCAACAGGCTGTTTTCCCACTGAAGGTTCCTAACTGACTATTTTGCGCACCAAAGATGCCTATCGATTGTGCCAACGAGCTTTATTACCCACCGAAGATGCCTAATGACCACGCCAACGGCCTATTTCGCCCACCATAGGTGTGCCAAAGGGCTATTTTTTCCACCAACAGTTCCTAATTGATTGTTTTGCCCACCGAAGATGCCTAGCAACTGTGCCAACTGGCTGTGTTGCCCACCGGTGTGTGCCAACGGGTTGTTTTTCCCACCGAAGATGCCTAGTGACCGTGCCGACGGGCTATTTTTCCCCCTAAAGGAGCCTTTCCCTTTGCCAACGCAATGTTTTTCCCACCAAAGGTGTGCCAACGGGCTATTTTTCCCACCGAAGGTGCCTAGCGAACGTGCCAACGGGCTATCTTTTCAATCGAAGGCACATTGCAAACATGCCAATAGGATATTTTTCCCACTGAAGGTGCCTAGTGATCATGCCAATGTGATGTTTCATCATCAATGGTGCCCCAATGGGCTATGTTTCCCATTGATGCTACCCAATGGGTTGTTTTTCATGCCAAAGGGGTGCCATCGGGCTATTTTGCCTACCAAAGGTGTGCCAGCGGGCTGTTTTGTCTACCGAAGGTGTTCCAACGGGCTGTTTTGTCTACCAAAGGTGTGCGAACGGGTTGTTTTTCCCACCGAAGGTGCCCTACGTATTGTTTTGTCCACCAAAGGTGCCTAGCGACTTTGCCAATGTCATGTTTTTCCCATCGAAGGTGTCCCAACGGGCTACGTTTCCTACTGATGCTGCCCAACGGGCTGTTTTTCCCACTGAAGGTTTGCTAACGTGCTGTTTTGTCCACCAAAGGTGTGCCAATGGGCTGTTTATTCTACTGAAGATGCCTAACTGACTATTTTGCCCACCGAAGATGCTTTGCGAGGTGCCAACAGACTGTGTTGCCCATCGAAGGTGTGCCAATGGGTTATTTTTCACACCGAACGTGCCTAGCGAATGTGCCAACGGGTTGTTTCGCCCACTAAAGGTGCCGAATGACCGTGTTGACGTGCTGTTTTGCCCACTGAAGGTGTTCCAATGTGCTGTTTTGCCTATCAAAGGCGTGCCAATGAGCTGTTTTTCCCACCAAAGGTGCCCTACGAATTGTTTTGCCTGTCGAAGATGCTAGCGACTGTGCCAACGGGCTAACTTGCCCTCCATAAGTGTGCCAACGGGCTGCTTTGTGCACAAAAGGTGTACCAACGGGCTGTTTATCCCACCGAACGTTCGTAACTGACTGTTTTAACTAGCAAGTATGCCAATATGCTGTCTTGCCCACCGGAGAGTGGCAACTGGGTGTTTTTCCCACCAAAGATGCCTAGTGACGTGCCAACAGGCTATTTTGCCCATCGAAGGTGCCTTTCCCCTTGCCAATGTGGTGTTTTTCCCACCAAAGATGTGCCAAAGGGCTGTTTTTCCCACCGAAGGTGCCTAGCAAACATGCCAACTAGTTATTTTGCCCACCATAGGTGTGCCAATGGGTTGTTTTGCTCATCCAAGGTGTGCCAACGGGCTATTTCCCACTAAAGGTTCCTAACTAACTGTTTTGCCCACCAAAGATGCCTAGCGACTGTGCCAAAGAGTTGTGTTGCCCACCGAATTGCACCAATGGGCTGTTTTTCCCACCAAAGATGCCTAGTGATCGTGCCAACGGGCTATTTCACCCACCATAGGTGTGCCAACGGGCTGTTTTTCCCACCAATAGTTCCTAACTGACTATTTTGCCCATCGAAGATGCCTAGCAACTGTGCCAACAAGCTGTGTTGCCCACTAGTATGTGCCAACGAGTTGTTTTTCCTACCAAAGACGCCTAGTGACCGTGCCAACAGGCTATTTTGCCCCCCAAAGGTGCCTTTCCCTTTGCCAAAGTGGTGTTTTTCCCACTAAAGGTGTGCCAACGAGCTGTTTCTCCCACCGAAGGTGCCCAGCGAACACGCCAACGGGCCATTTTTCTAATCGAAGGTGCATAGCAAACATGCCAACAGGCTATTTTTCCTACCAAAGGTGCCTAACGATCGTGCCAACGTGATGTTTTTATAGCTGAAGGTGTCCCAACAGGCTATGTTTCCCACTTATGCTTGTTTTTCCTACCAAAGGGGTGCCATCGGGCTATTTTGCCTACCAAAGGTGTGCTAACGGGCTGTTTTGCCTATCGAAGGTGTTCCAACGGGCTGTTTTGTCTACCAAAGGTATGCCAACGGGTTGTTTTTCCCACCGAAGATGCCCTACGTATTGTTTTGCCCACCGAAGGTGCCTAGTGACTATACCAACGTGATGTTTTTCCCATCAAAGGTGTCCCAACGGGCTACGTTTCCCACTGATGCTGCCTAAAGGCTATTTTTCCCACTGAAGGTTTGCCAACGTGTTGTTTTGTCCTCCGAAGGTGTGCCAAAGGGCATTTTATTCTGCTAAAGGCGCCTAATTGACTGTTTTGCCCATCGAAGATGCTTGACGAGGTGCCAACAGGCTATGTTGCCCACTGAAGGTATGCCAATGGGTTGTTTTTCATACCGAAAGTGCCTAGCAAATGTGCCAATAAGTTGTTTCACCCACCGAAGGTGCCTAATGATAGTGCCATTGTGTTGTTTTTCCCAACAAAGGTGTCCCAACGGGCTGTTTTGCCTATCGAAAATGTGCCAATGGGTTGTTTCCCAATCGAAGTTGTGCCAACAAGTTGTTTTTCCAATCGAAGGTGCCTAGTGAACGCACCGACGGGCTATTTTTCCCATCAAAGGCGCCTGACAACTGTGCCAACATGCTATTTTTCCAACCGAAGGTGTGTCAACGAGCTATGTTTCCCACTGATGCTGCCCTACTGGCTGTTTTTCCTACCAAAGGTGCCTAGTGAACATGCCAACAGGCTGTTTTTCCCACTGAAGGTATGCTAATGGGCTATTTCCCACTGAATTGAATTTGCCTAGCGAACGCATCAACGGGTTGTTTTGCTCGCCGAAGGTGCCTAATGACTATGCCAATGTGCTGTTTTGCCCACCAAAGGTATGCCAATGGGTTGTTTTGCCTATTGAAGGTGCGCTAATGTATTGCTTTTCCCTCCGAAGGTTCCCAATAGACTATCTTTCCTACCGAAGGTGTCTAACGACCGTGTCAACGGGTTGTTTTGGCCATCGAAGGTTTTGCCAACGAGTTGTGTTTCCCACCGTAGGTGCCCAACGAGCCGTTTCTCCCACTGAAGGTGCCTGGAGACTATGTCAACGTTCTATTTCACCCATCAAAGGTGCCTAACAACCATATCAATGTGCAATTTTTCCCACTGACGGTGTGTCAATAGGTAGTTCTTTCCACCGAAGATACCTAGTGAATGTGCCAATATGTTGTTTTTCCCACCGAAGGTGTTCCAACAAGCTGTTTTGACTACCAAAGGTGTGCCAACAGGCTATTTTTTCCACCGAAGGTGCCTAATGAATGTGCCGACAATGCCTAACGACCGTCTCAATGTGCCAACATGCAGTTTTCCCCATTGACAATGCCTAACGACCGTGCTAATGTGTTGTTTTCCCATCGAAGGTGTGCCAACAGGCTATGTCTCCCACCGGTGCTACCCAACCAGCTGTTTTGTCCACCGAAGGTGTGCTAATGGCCTGCTTCATCTACCGAAGGTGTACTAATGGGCTGTGTTTACCACTGAAGGTGCCCAACGGGTAGTTTTTCCTATAGAAGGTGCCCAGCGCCCATGCTAAAGGGATGTTTTACCCACCGAAGGTTTGCTAACGGGCTGTTTTGCCTACCAAAGGTGTGCCAACGAGCTATTTTTTCCATCGAGGGTACCCAACTGGCTGTTTTATCTGCTGAAGATGCGTGGCGAGGTGCCAACGGGTTGTTTTGCCCACTGAAGGTGTTCCAATGGGCTGTTTTACCTACCAAAGGTGTGCCAACGAGCTGTTTTTCCCACTGAAGGTGCCCTATGAATTGTTCTGACCACCGAACGTGCCTAGCAACTATGCCAACAGGTTATTTTACCCACCATATGTAACATCCCATTACGCACGTTGAGGCTGTAACATTATATATATGAGAGATTAGGAAATGCATTTCATGCTCATGCATTATATGATATGCACATACACGTGAATATTGAATTTTTGCACATGAAAATAATTGTACATGCATTCATTAACATTTTTCCAGGTATAATTGATTTATATATGTGAAATGTGATTTTTATTGAGAATTGTGGGTTTTATATATTAAAAATTGTTTTGGAGAGTGTATTTGTTAATTTAAAATTTTTGAAGAAATTTTGGAGATGATTTTGGAATTTGTGAGTTAATGATATTGAAAACTTTAGTGATAATTGGAATAAAAAGATGAGAGTTATGGGACTAGTTCAATAAGAACGTAGTTAAGGCCTTTGAAGTTAGAAAAGTGACAAGTGTCACTTGTCTAGTTCAAGTTTCATTATACAATGACATTTTAAATGACCAAGTAACGTTTCTTTTATCTTTGAAAGTCCAAGTCATTCCTTTTTATTCTTGTCTTCCTTCCTTCTTCTTGGCTTTCTTCTCTAACCTTCCTCTTCTTCACGGTTTTCTCACCAAAGTTACACCTTGCTTCCATCTATCTTTTACTACTCCCATTTTATTGTCTCTTTCTTTTGTTACAAGAAAACCTAACCCAATCCCCCTTCAAGATGATGTATGTGGGTTGCATGAGAATTAGGACTTCTTGGAGTTTTTGAAGAAATTGAAGTTTTAACAAGTAAGTTATGATTTAAATATCATGGGTATGGTTAATTGAAGCTAGAATGATGAGTAAATTTAGAATGATGACCTGATTTTTTTTTGCAATGTGTATGTATGTGTCGTGGATGATGGATAGTTGATTTAAATGTCTTCCTTTTGTATATGTATGATGAGTAATAATTCATAAATTGTTTTAGCAGATGTTTTAGAGGTAGAATGATCATTATAATGGTGTTGGGATGAGTGCAGAAAATTGGTAATGAATGATATATGCACATGTTCTGTTTTGAGTTAATGATCAAATATAGAACATGAATTGGTTTGTGAATGATATTGAGTTGAAATGGAGTTAAGAATGAATAGTAATGAAGTAGAAAAAGTGATCTTTGTGCAAGTTGTGTTAGGGGTAAAATCTAGAAAATTGGAAGATGAGTCCAAGAAATTGTAGCAGTAATATGTTCACTAATTATGCTTTTGTGTTTTACCCATAACTTGATCTATAGTTATCTAAATGAGATGATTCTTAATCTGGATTAAATTAGAGACATAAGGCTATATTTTTCATGCAGACATCAAGTTTACATTCTATCCTTGAGAGTCTCAACATTTAATATGAAATTGAGAGCTGGGCGGCAAATTGGTGGATGCATGTATATGTTCGTATTCTGTTTTGAGAGTATAAGAATATGTTCTATTTTGAGTGTTTTTAGAGATGTTTTAAAATCGGTTTAGAGTTAAGGAAGAAGTGTAAGATGATGTTCTGATATGGGAAAGTGATTTAAAATGAAAGTTTGAGAAGCAAAATGAAGAATGTGTAGGGAATAAATACGAAGAAAAATGAAAGTGTAGAAAATATGAAGAACATGCGTGAATTTTTCTGTTTTAATGTTTGAGTTTTAATTTGGGATTTTGGCTTTGTTTATGGATGATTTGAGTTAAATGGAAGTTGAAAATGGGGTAGATATAAAGTAAAAATGTTAGATTGAGAAAAAGAAAAGAAGAAGATGAACAAAATGTAGAAAAATAAAGGAAAGCGCAGGAAATGAAGAACATGCGTGGAGAATTTTCTAGTTTTTGATATTTGGTGTTAATTATGGTTTTTAATTTGTCTAAGAATGTGTTGCACTGAATGGGATTTGAACCAACAAATTCAAAACACATTGCTCTACATCTCCACCAAAAATTATAATCTTCTGAAATCGTTTGGCAGAGATTGAGTGATAAATTTAGGACGAAAATGATGAACAGTTCTGGAAAATTTATGAATGGAGTGTTTTCATTAAACATGCTTCAGTATTTTGACAATATATTGATCTGTATTTATCCAAAAGGAATAATTCTTAATTTAGATCAAATTAGAGACATAGGGCTACAATTTTTCTGCAGAAGTCGAATTTTAATTCTATCTCTGGATTTCCAAAATCTGACTTGAAGTTTGGTACAGAATATTGTTATAGTTGAAGAATAGTCCAAATTATTTGGAGTATAACTTTTGGAATACTGAACCAAATTGAATGATCTAGGTGTCATTAGAAACTTAAGACAGTGGGGAACATTTTTATAAAAGAAAGTATTGCCAAATGATTTCATTTTCATTGTCAGATTGATCATGTACAGTAGACTCGAAGGTATGTTTCAGGAAAAATCTGATTTGACGAAATGAGTTTTGAATTTCGATTTTAATGGTTTTATTGAGGTATAAGCCATAAGTATAAATGATACTTATGTTGGTCTGGAAATATGAATGTTTACATGGTGAGAATAATAAAGTGATACCCGGGATTGTCATGAACATGAATTGTGCATATTTCATAAATATACATGTGCATTAACAAAGACTTATAATTGTGTAAAAGTGTGATATGTGTATATTACTTAATATAGAGGAGCAATTGGAACGTTAGTATCCATACGTTACTGGAACTTCAAGGCAATAGCTTCGAGAGCAACCAGTGAGTAACCTAGACGGTTTCATACAATTAATTGTTTGCTTTAGAATATGTTTTGAACATGATTTGATTATGTTGATGACGGACAATGAAGGTCCAAGACTTGATGAATGAATGTGATATTGAAGTGATACTTGTATGTGAATGTGACAAACTAAATGCTTCTTGACATGATTGATTGATTGTAAGAGATGCATTCCATACATAAATGCAAGATTAGATAATGAGAGTTGTGACCTGAGTAGCCACCAAAAACAAACTTAAAGCTCCAAATGTGATTAAGAGCCAAATGCTCACTATATAAAATGAACCCTGTATCCCTAACGGATAAGGGACAGTTTAAATGAGCCTGGTATCCATAATGGATATGGGACAGTTTAGGCACTCGGTCACAACAACTTAGTAATTAGAAAAGAGTCACATGAGCATTTCATATACATTTTAATAAGTATGTTTGATTGTTTGAAATGCAAAATTGTTTTACCCTTAAGTGAGAATGTGATATGTGATAATTTATGCAAATGCAAAGATGTGAATTATATGTTATATGTGTGATGTGTTGCATGAATAGAGTGAACCATTTATGATGGTCACGTCATTGAGTTCGCAAAACTCACTAAAATTGTAACGTTGATTTTTCAGGATCGAGAGACAACTTTAGCTACTAAGAGATGCTACAAGAAGTATAATCTTGTACTTTTGGGGAAAAAAAAGATCTCAAAGATCGGTCAGCTGAGATTGGAAGATTAGATAGATCTTTTTTGTGCATTTCCTCTTTCATATAGTGTATTTTGTATTACGATATGATGATGTTCATATTCGGACGATATTGAAAATAGTCAATGTAAATATTTGGTTTTATGAAATGAAAGGAGAAATTTAGGTTTTAAAATATGGTGTTTTTCATTATGATGTCTTATAAGAAAATAAAGAATGATGATGCCATGTTAAGAGAATGTGATTGAACATAGCGCACCATTATCATAAGTTATGTATTGGAATGTCCTCTAGGTGTTCCGATATGTACCCTATGGTAATGGGGCGCTACATTGGGTGGTATTAGAGCATGGTTTGGCATCCATAGGGACATTTAGGAATTTTAAGGATGAAATATCATGAGAAATGCAAATAATGATTGAAGTTATTGTTTATTATAGGTCATCCGCCATAGGTAATCAAGTGGGGCAATTAGCTAACCTAGGATCTATAGGAGCTAGTAGAGAGTCTTCGGCACCTCGATATGAGGAAATGTCTCTTAGAGTTCCCGAGAGAAGGGAGAGGAGGTATGATAGGTTGCCGAAGCAGGGGGCTATGGACTTCTACAAAAGTACAAACCTTTCAGAGGTCGAGGGATGGCTAGAGAGGACAGAGATTTGATCAAATAGACTGCAAGCTGAACTACATGCCCAAGATCTACTTGCCTAAGTTCGATGATGTAGTGTCTTTACTGCAAGGCCTAGCTTACCAATGGTGGAAGACTATTCTAGGCAGTACCACTAGGCCTTGAAACCTGAAGTGGGAAGACTTCCTAAGGGTCTTCAAGGAGAACTATATGCCCAAGATCTACTTAGACAAGAAGATGAAAGAGTTCCTAGATCTGAAGCAGGATAGGATGTCAGGGGCAGAGTATGAGATTAGGTTTAATGAGTTGAAGGGTTATGCTACTGTTTTGATTCCTATCGAAGAAGACAAGTGTAGAAGATTCAAAGATGGGCTGAACACGGAGATCAGGACAAGACTAGCGATCTCCAACCTGAGTAGTTTCACTGAGTTGAGAGTTATTTCAATCAGAATTGAGCAGCTACTGAGAGATGGGCAAGCAGAGTCTAGGCAAGAGTCCAGATTGAAGAGGTCCATTGAGATTCAGAGTGTTTCTGGCAGAAGATTCAGTAAACGCCAAAACCAAGCTTTCAGACCAGTTGCTAGATCAAGACAGTCGGGATTCAAACAGAGGTGTGGTTTTGTACAGTCTAGCAGTGGAAAAGGTACAGTGCAGAGTCAGTTACCCCCTTGTGAGCACAGTAGGAAGAGGCACGGTGGTGAGTTATAGAGATTGTCTAGAGCTTGCCTTAGATGTGACTCCTTTAACCACCAGATTAGAGATTATCCTACTGCTATGGGAACTCAGTTTGGTGTGAGTGGGAGATCTAAAATTGAAGCTACAGTCCAACAAAGTTGAATTAGTGGGATTGGACAGAGAGGCCATAGGAAAGGCAGAGTAAACTCTAGGAGTCCTCTTGTCAAGAATAAGGTGCGGAGTAGCCGACTGTAATCTCAAGCCCGAGTGTATGCCATGACTAGACAGGAGGCTCAGGACTCTCCTGATATCTTTGCAGGTGTGCTACTTATTTATGATTATGAAGCAATTGCATTACTAGATATAGTATCTACGCATTCCTTTATCACACCGCATCTAGCATCTAGGTTGCATTGTGATAGAGAGATGTTACAGTATAGATTAGAGGTGAGTACACCAATAGGTAGTACTACAGTTATAAGAGAGGTTTGCAAGAGATGCTTGATTCGAATTGATCAAGCAGAATTGGAGGCAGACTTGATTATACTACAGCTGAAAGAGATAGATATTATCCTAGGCATAGATTGGCTCATTGCTCATAGGGCTATCATGAACTGCTATATAAAGGAGGTAGTACTAGATCTCCTAGTCAGCCGAGAGCAGTTTTCAGAGGAATTAGTCAAGCAATGCTAGCTAGGTTGATATCATTTATGAGTGCATTGAGGATGATGCAAGGTCGATGTGAGGCCTATCTGGCCCACGTCATCAATACTTGAGCTTAGCAGAATATGCAAGACATTCCTATGGTTATGGAATTCCTGGATGTGTTTCCCATCGAGCTATCTGGTTTACCTCTAGATTGGGAAATAGAGTTTACGATTGACTTAGTTTCAGATGCTGCTCCTATATTCATTCCTCCATATAGGGTGGAACCTAAGGAATTAAAGGAGTTGAAGGCTCAGCTATAAGAGTTGCTAGAAAAGGGTTTCATTAGACCTAGTGTTTCGCATTGGGGAGCTCCAGTTTTGTTTGTAAAGAAGAAAGATGGGACTTTGAGGTTATGCATCGATTGTAGGCAACTAAATCTGGTGACAGTGAAGAATAAGTACCCATTACCTAGAATTGATGATTTACTTGATCAGTTTTAGGGAGCTCAGGTATTCATTAAGCTGGATTTGAGATCAGGGTACTATCAGTTGAAAATAGCAGAGGCTAATGTACCTAAAAGTGCATTCAGGAGTAGGTATGGGCACTTCGAGTTTTTAGTAATGCCGTTTGGGTTAACTAATGCCCCGACAACAATTATGGACTTGATGAATAAGGTGTTTTAGCCTTACCTAGACCGCTTTGTGATAGTGTTTATCAATGATATTTTGGTGTATTCAAAGAATAAAGAAGAACATGTCAGACGTTTGAGGGTAGTACTACAGATTATAAGGGAGAAATAGTTGTATGCCAAATTCAGTAAGTGTGAATTTTGGCTAGATCAAGTAGTGTTTCGGGGACATATAATGACTAGAAAAGGCATACAGGTAGATCCAAAAAAGATAGAGGCAGTGATGAATTAGGAAGCTCCGAGAAATGTATTGAAAATTCGAAGTTTCCTAGGATTAGCTAGATATTACCGGAGGTTTGTCGAGGGGTTTTCTTTAATCTCAACCCCTCTAACAAAACTTCTGAGGAAGAATGTAGTATTCCGATGGAATGAGGAATGTCAGAAGAGCTTTGAGAAGCTGAAACATCGGTTAACTACGACATCGGTGTTGACTATTCCTTCGGGGACCGGAGGATATATGGTATATAGTGATGTTTCGCATCAAGGATTGGGATGTGTATTGATGCAGTATGGCAAGGTGATCACCTATGTATTAAGAAAATTAAAGTTTCATGAGATTAACTATTTAGTACATGATTTAGAGCTTGCTGTAGTTATCTTTGCTCTAAAGATATGGAGACACTACCTATATGGAGAGACAATCCAGATTTATACAGATCATAAAAGTTTGAAGTATTTGTTGAGTCAGAAGGAATTGAACATGAGATAAAGAAGATGGATTGAGTTATTAAAGGACTATGACTACACAATTAAGTACCAACCGAGAAAAGCTAATATGGTGGCTGATGTTTTGAGCAGGAAGTCTAATACCAGTGCCACTCAAATTCAGTTATCGAGGTTACCAAACTTGATTCATTTGAGAGCTCTGAATGCAAAATTGAATCTGGAACAAGATGAGGCATTGATCGCTACACTAAAGTTGAGACTGATGTTACAAGGTAGAATTAGAAAAGTTCGGAGGAAAGATCCTAATATGTTAAAGCTTATAGAGAAAGTGAAGATGAGTTCAGATTCTGAGTTTGAGTTGAAGGATGAGACATTGTGGTTGAAACAGAGGTTGTATAAGCCTAATGTGGATGATATGAGGAAAAAAAATCTAGAGGAAGCTCATATGGCCACCTATGCTATGCATCCTGGTACTATCAAGATGTATAATACGCTGAAGCAGCATTTCTGGTGGCCTGGAATGAAGAAACAAGTGGTGGAGTATGTTTTTAGGTGCATAACATGCCAGTAGGTTAAGGTTGAGCATCAGCCTCCAATAAGGAAGCTACATTCGTTGCCTATTCCAGAGTGGAAATGGGAACAAATTATCATGGACTTCATTATGGGATTGCCTAAGACTCCATGACAGAACGATGCTATATGGGTTGTAGTGGACCGATTAACTAAGTCGACCCATTTCTTACTAGTGAGAGATAATAACTCACTAGATCAGTTGGCCTGGAGATACATGAATGAAGTGGTTAGACTGCATGGGTCCAGTGTCTATTGTATCAGACAAGGATCCTATATTTACTTCAAGATTCTGGAAGAGCTTGTAGTCTGTTATGGGTACTAAGTTAAACTTCAGTACTATATTTCATCCTCAAACAGATGGACAGATTGAGAGGACAACCAAGACTGTTAAGGATATGCTCAGACCATGTGTATTGGAGGTTCACGGAGCTTGGGATCAATACATAGCACTGATAGAGTTTACTTATAACAATCATTATCACAGTATTATCGGAGTGGCATCATATAAGGCATTGTATGGAAGAAAGTGTAGATTGCCTTTATATTGGGATGAAGAGGGCTTGAGATTGGTTGAAGGCCCAGAATTGACACAACATACTGTGGACAAGGTGAAATTGATCCAAATCTGAATTAAAGCGGCTCAAGATAAACAGAAGAGTTATATGGATCAACATCGAAGGAACATGGAATACAGTGTGGGAGATAGAGTATTTCTGAGAGTGTCACCTTGGAGAGGAGTTTTGAGATTTGGTAAAAAGGGCAAGTTGAGCACAAAGTACATTGGTCCTTATGAAATCATTGAGAGGATAGGACCTTTGGAATATAAGTTAGCTTTACTGAATGAGATGTCTTAACTACATAATGTGTTTCATGTGATGATGCTCTGAAGATACCGATCGGATCTGAAACACTCCAAAGATACCGATCAGATCTGACACCTGTGATACTGACTCAAGAGATTGAGGTTATTAGTAACTTAAGCTATATTGAGGAGCCGATCAAGATAGTGGGATCTTAGATCAAGAAGTTGAGGAACCAAGTCATTCTATTAGTGAAAGTCCTTGGGAGGAATCACTCAATTGAGTAAGTAACTTGGGAAATGGAGGAGCATATGAGGAGGCAATATCCCCACCTATTCGAACAATCAAGTAAAAATTTCGAGGATGGAATTTCATTTAAGGAGGAGAGAATTGTAACATCCCATTACCCACATTGATGCTAGAACAGTATATATATGAGCAATTATTGAGATATTAGAAAATGCATTTCATGCTCATGCATTAAATGATATGCAATACACGTGAACATTGAATTTTTGCACATGAAAATAATTGTACATGCATTCATTGACATTTTTCGGGTGTAATTGATTTATATATGTGAAATGTGATTTTTATTGAGAATTTTGGGTTTTATATATTAAAAATTGTTTTGGAGAGTGTATTTGTTAATTTAGAATTTTTCAAGAAACTTTAGGGATGGCTTTAGAATTTGTGAGTTAATGATATTGAAAATTTTACTGATAATTGGAATAAAAAGATGAGAGTTATAGGACTAGTTCAATAAGACCTTAATTAAAGACTTAGAAGTTAGATAAGTGATAAGTGTCACATGTCTAGTTCAAGTTTCTTTTTTATCTTGTCTTATTTCCTTCTTCATGGCTTTCTTCTCTAAGCTTCATCTTCTTCACGATTTTCTCACCAAAGTTACACCTTGCTTCCATCTATCTTTTACTAGTTCCATTTTGTTATCTCTTTCTTTTGCTACAAGAAAACCTAACCTAATCCACCTTCAAGATGATGTATATGGGTTGTATGAGAATTAGGGCTTCTTGGAGTTTTTTAAGAAATTGAAGTTTTAACAAATAAGTTATGCTTTAAATATCATGGGTATGATTAAATGAAGCTAGAATGATGAGTAAATTAAGAGTGATGACTTGATTTTTTTTCAATGTGTATGTATGTTTCATGGGTGATGGATAGTTGATGTAAATGTCTTACTTTTGTATATGTATGATGAATAATAATTCATAAATTGTTTTAGAGGTAGAATGATCATCATAATGGTGTTAGGATGAGTGCAGAAAATTGATAATGAATGGTATATGCACATTTTATGTTTTGAGTTAATGATCAAATATAGATCATAAATTGGTTTGTGAATGATATTAAGCTGAAATGGAGTTAATAATAAAGAGTAATGAAGTAGGAAAAGTGATCTTTGTACAAGCTGTGTTAGGTGTAAAATATGGAAAATTGGAAGATGAGTGCTAGAAAATGTAGCAGTAACATATTCACTGATTATGCTTTTGTGTTTTACCCATAACTTGATCTGTAGTTATCCAAATGAGACGATTATTGATCTGGATTAAACTAGAGACATAAGGATACATTTTGTATGAAGACATCGAGTTTAAATTCTGTCCTTATTAGTCTCAAAAGTTAACACGAAATTTAGAACTGTGTGCAGCAAATTGGTGGATGAATGTATACATTTGTGTTCTGTTTTGAGAGTATGAGAATATGTTCTATTTTGAGTGTTTTTAGAGCTGTTTTAAAATGTGTTTAGAGTTAAGTAAGAGGTGTAAGATGATGTTCTGATATGGGAAGTTGATTTAAAATGAAAGTTTGAGAATAAAAATGAAGAATGTGTAGGGAATAAATATGCAGAAAAATGAAAGTGTAGAAAATGTGAAGAACATGCGTGAATTTTTCTGTTTTAATGTTTGAGTTTTAATATGGGATTTTGGCTTTGTTTGTTGATGCTTTGAGTTAAGTGGAAGTCAAAAATTAGGTAGATATAAATTAGAAATGTTAGATTGAGAAAAAGAAAAGAAGATGATGAATAAAATGCAGAATAATGAAGGAAAGTGTTGGAAATGAAGAACATACGTGGAGAATTTTCTGCTTTTTGATATTTGGTGTTAATTATGGATTTTGATTTGTTTAAGAATGTGTTGAGCTGAATGGGATTTGAGCCAACAGATTTGAAACACATTGTTCTACATCTCCACCAAAAATTATGATCTTCTGAAACCATTTGGGAGAGATTGAGTGATAAATTTGGCACGAAAATGATAAACAGTTCTGGAAAATTTATGAATGGAGTATTTTCATTAAACATGCTTCGGTATTTTGGCAATATATTGATCTATATTTATCCAAAAGGAATGATTCTTGATTTAGATTAAACTAGAGACATAGGGATACAATGTTTCTAAAGAAGTCGAATTTTAATTCTATCTATAAAATTCCAGAATCTGACTTAAGATTTGGTACAAAATACTGTTACAGTTGAAGAATAGTTCGAATTATTTGGAGTATAACTTTTGGAATACTAAACCAAATTGAATGATCTTAGTGTCATTAGAAACTTAAGACAGTGGGGAACATTTTTCTAGAAGAAATTATTGCCAAATTACTTCATTTCCATTGTCAAATTGATCATGTACAGTAGACCCAAAGGTATGGTTCAGGAAAAATCTGACTTGACGAAATAAGTTATGAATTTCGATTTTAATGGTTTTGTTGAGGTATAAACCATAACTAAAATTGATACTTATGTGAGTTTGGAAATATGAATGTTTATATGATGAGAATAATATAGCGATACCCGGGATTGTCATGAACATGCAATGTCCATATTTTATATACATACATGTGTATTAACAAACACTTATAATTGTGCAAAAGTGTGATATGTGTATATTGCTTAATATAGAGGAGCAATTGGAACGTCAA
>JANQAP020354925.1:0-17079 GCA_026874005.2 Erythroxylum coriaceum | reverse complement strand
TCTTGTATGATAGTAGATGCCATGATTAAGTGGGATAAATTACCATGTGATAAAGTGAAAGTGTGATAGTTAACACGTCATTGTTATAGGGTATGTACTAGAATGTCATAAAGATGTTCCGGTATGTACCTTATAGCAGTGGGGGTGTTACAATCTTGATCAAATGATAAAACCATTTCCTGTAGGTTTTGCTAGAGAAGCTCTTGATAAGAGACCCTTTCTATAGAAACCAGTGTTATGAGTTAGGATCAGGTAGGTATGAAGGTTTCAGATGATGAATTGCATTAGGGAATTGACTCCATTCATTATGATTTATAAGACTAGCCAACTTAGATTTGTGATCACGATCTAGAAAAGCAGAAATAGTAATGGGATTTGAGGAAAGAGGACCATAGCTAGTCCAATTATCATGCCATAAGAAAGCAACTTGACCATTTCCAATTTTACATAAAACATCATTTGCAACTTCTTCCTTTTTTCTTAAAATCTGATTAAGGAACTAAAGATAGGATGGCCTTATAGAGAGGGGCCATATGTTGTTCCCTTTCAAAAAGTAACTATGAAGCCATTTCATCCATAATGAATGCTTATCCTGGATCATTCTCCAAAGCCCTTTACTCCGAAAGACATTATTAACAAGTCTTATAGAGATGGTTTCAAGCCCCCTTCAACTTTGGTTTACACAGATTGGTCCATTTAACTTTAGGAAACCCAGAACCTCCATTAGCTTTACCCATAAAAAATCCCTCATCATCTTCTCCATAATTTTGACTAGTTTCTTTGACAAAGGGAAGTGAGCACTCCAATAAAGATGAAGGGAATATAGAATAGACTTAATAAGCTGGACTCTTCCACCATAAGACAAAAATCTATTAGTCCATTTGCCAAGTCTCCTTTGAATTTTTTCAATAAGAGGTATACAATCATTGAAAGATAACCTTCTGGTGGAAATAGGAAGACTTAGATATTGCAAAGGAGGATTTTTCCTATCCATACCAGTCAGAGAGGAGATAGTATCTTGGAGAGGTTTTGTCATAGTAGAGAGTAAAAAGTGACTTTTGTGAAAATTAACTTTAAGACTTGACATCTTCGAGAACTTATTAAGAGTGTCCATTAGTAGTTTCTGGGTGTGCTTTGGAGAAGAGAACAAGGTCGTCTGCAAAATAAAGATGGGTGAGTGAGAGTCTTCTACATTTGGAGTGGAACTTGAATTTAGGATTATAAAAGACTTTGACCTTGATCATTAGCGTCAGCACTTCCATACAAAGGATAAATAAGTAAGGGGACTAAGGATCCCCTTGTCTGATTCCTCTCTTCCCCTTGAAAATTCTGGAAGGTGTGTCATTAATAAGAACACTGTAAGCAGTAGTTGTGACACAAGCCTTGATCTAGTTAATAAAAAGATCAGGAAAATTGAACTCCTTAAGGACTCTGAATTGGAAAGACAGAACAGCTAGGGAATGAGTTCCTTCTAGCATATCCTTTAAGAAGTTCCTGAGCAATAAGAATGTTGTCGTCAATATCTCTATTCTTTATAAAGACATTATGATTTTCACTGATAATGAGATTAAGAACTCCCTTCAATCTCTTTGCTAGGATCTTAGCAATGAACTTGTAGAGAAAATTAGTGCATGCAATAGGCCTGAAATCACCAAAAGTAGAGGGGCTACGAGTTTTGGGAATTAAATAGAGATATGTTTTATTAAATTCCTTTAGGAGCGCTCGATTAGAAAAAAATTCATGAATGGCCTCTTTTACCATGGGACCTATAATAGGCCATGTCTTTTGGAAGAAAAAACCATTAAGCCCATCCGGTCCAAGAGCTTTTATCTTATTTATTGCAAAATCGTAGCATTGATCTCATCATCTGTAATGTCTTCCACTAATTCTCTAGCAGCTTCAGATGAGATTATGTTGTAATTATGTCCTTGAGAGAGTCCATAGAGGAGACAGAACCCATATCTGAATCCAAAGGCCGTCTATAGAAATTAACAGTTTCCTTCATAATACTTAATTAATCATTGAGAGTTCTACCCTTTGTACTGATAATCGAGCATATTTTATTGACATTCCTTCTATCAAATAGGGAATTAAAAGGAACTTGGAAGCTCTATCCCTTCCCTAAGCCAATTAATCTAAACCCTTTGATGGATGAGTGAGAAATGATCTTGGACTACTTTTAAATAGTGATCAAGTTCAAGCTTTTCCTTCGAAAGAAGGTCTGAATCATTAGGATTATGAGAGAGTAAACTTTGAGTAGCGGCTAATCTTTCGTTAGTAATATCAATAGCAGTTTGAGTACTAGGGGAGTGAGAAGCCTTCAATATCTTCAACTGAGCTTTAATTTCTTTAAGTTTTTTACAGCACACGAATTGCCTAGAGTTCGAAACTTGAACTGACAAACCCCTTTTGATTTCATCATCGAATACATCCACCTTAACAAGATAGTTATTAAATCTAAAAGGTTGTGGGGTAGAGGACTTCTAGAAGAGTCCCTTAATAAGAACAGAAGAATGATCAAAGAAGAGAAGATCCACGAATACAGCCTTACTATTGCCAAGATGAAGAAGCCATTCTTCATTGATAAGAGCCCTGTCAAATTTTTTCCGAATCAGCCAAAAATATTTTGTTTATAAGACCAAGTGAAGAAGTAACCTTCCATTTTGAGATCAATTACACCCATCTACTCCATACATAGTTTAAGGTCTTCATTGTAGCTCCTTAGGCTACAATTCCCTTTTGCTTCAGATCTAAAGATTGTAATGTTAAAATCACCTACTATCATCCAAGGACCATATATGGTGTTTTAAATGCCTTTTAAAGAGGTCCATAGAGAGCTTCTTTGAAATGCAGTATTGAATCCATAAATAAAGGAAGAGTCGATAATAGTTCCTTCCAAGATGAAGTGGATTTTAAGATGTATTAGTTGTTCATTAGAAAGTATCTCCTCCACTTTGACAAAATTAGCATTAAACCCAATAATTATTCTGCCATAATGATGATAACGATGGTTGGATAAGAAGGACCAACCAAAGACAAAAATCTTAACCTTATCCATATTATCATACCTAATTTTAGTTTCTAGCAAAACTACAATAAGAGGCTTAATCCTCCTGATAGAATCCCTCAAAACATTAAGCTTTTTCGAGCAGCTAATACCTCAAACATTCTATATTAGGACTGACATAACATATATTTTTACCTTTGGCCCCTTTCCTCCTTCCACTCCTCTAACTTTTTGTACTAGTCACATTTTGAAAGTTTTCAATCTCATTTCCATCCGTCACCTTCCCATTGGAGGAGTTGGTGTAAGAAGTAACATCCTCCTCAAGTAGGGAATCAGTTTTACCTCCAAGGTGGGTAGCATTTGTTAAAAGTGCCTCATTCTATAGATCCCTCTCCTTATCACCAATATGAACCTGTTTTGACACAATTGCCTCCTCTTAGATGACATTCTCTATATCCACCACCTGAACACATTCGGTTCCCTTCTCATTAGATAGAGGTGTTTCAAAATTTTCTTTAGTACCTTGTACTGTATTAGCTAGATTCAACTGAGGGGCATTTGGGCAACAAGACCATCTTCAAGACCCGTTAATTCCACGTAATCACCTTTAGAAAATACCTTACCAGTTGGTTTCCACAGCTTCCCTTGCATAATAACTAAGGGTTTCCAACTATATGAGACAAAAATTATGTTTTCTTGCAAGACATTGTCAATGCCTAGCTACATAATTGGAATATAGTCCAGAAGCACCTTAGATCTATCCATACTGACACAAATCTACACATAACCAACTCTCTTCCTCTTTGCAGTAGTTTCATCCATACATAGAGGTCTACCAATGAAACTAGCCAAGGAACTAAGACCTTGGATAGTCCAATATTCTAATGAAATGCTATGTAAATTAATCCACAATGAAAAGTTATGCATCTTAATGTTTTCAAGCTTTATAACCAGTTGCAATTTTTGTAGGAATAGAGGAAGCTGTGCTAAGTGCCATGGACCTTCTTCTAACATCTTGTTAGCTTCATCTTAGGAGGTAAAATTAAATGAGACTAGAATTTCTTCAGTAAGAAGCACATCAGAGAGTCCTCTATTTTTCCAATGAATAACTGCCTATTTTTTAATGATAAGGAAAGCAGGTCATCGTTCCATAAAGAATCCTACCAGGGAGGATTCCTATATTCTGGCACCATTCCGCAATGTCTCAATGTCTGAAAGCACTATTAGTTTGCCATCAATGACTTTTGGTGGGTTATACTGAATAGTGACACCAGATGGCTCATCCATAACCTATTTCCAACTTTTGTTCCATGGAATATTAGAAGTAGAAGGACCAGAGAGGGGTTGCTAAGGCTGTAGTGTAATATTTAGGGAGGAATGAGGAGGGATTGAGGTGGTGGTAGAGGTTAGCAGAGTTTGCTGAATCTATTGGGATTGAATCAGGGTTTAAGGAGAGGGTTGTTTTTCGATAGGGATGGTAAGGGAGGAAGATTTTTGTGAGGGTAAGGGAGAAATCATTGTTGGAGTCAGGCTGCATTGGGTTTAGTTTATAGGGAAAAAGGAAAGAACAATTTTTTAGAGTAAAAAGGAGAGGTGATCAGATGAAAGTTTGAGAAACAAGGTTAATTGAAGTGAAGGAAATCTCCAAAGAACCCTTATGAAGAAACCGCAAGGAGCCTAGTAACAGAGCTGAAGGCACTGATAGTAGAAAGAGAAAAAGAATCTCTCTCTAACTCTTTTTGCGTGTAGTTCACTTTAGGAGTTACCTATCTTGAAATACTTAAGAGGCATATCGAAGTGGAATTTGTGCTTTGGTGATGGTTAGCCAACTCTAGAAGGTTTTATAAATGTAGATTTTGTTAGAGATCTTAATGGAAGAAAATCTATTTTTGGTTTTCTATTCAAAAGTATGTGGCTTTATATACAACTGAAGTAGAGTACATAGTTGCAGTGGAAGTTTATAAGAAGATGATCTAGCTAAAAAGATTCTTTCAAGAGTTAGATGTGAAGTAAGGAGACTATGTAGTATTTTATAATAGTCAAAATGTTATTGACTTGAGAAAAAATAATATGTATCATTTTAGTACAAAGCACATAGATGTCAGGTATCATTAGTTAAGGTCTGCAATAGAAAAGCAACAATTAATGTTGAAGAAGGTTCATACAAATTTGAACGGCACTGATATGCTGACTAAAGTAGTTAATGGAAATAAGCATAAGTTTTATAGTATTCTTGTCCGAATGTATCTTAAATAGATGATGGAGAATAATATGTCTTCCCCATATTTAAGCTTGAGAGGGAGATTGTTAAGAGTTCAACCTATTTTGAGAAGTTTGGTGATCGTAGACGCCTTTATGGTTCATGGGAATGACGAACAAGTGAAAACAAGATAGACGAAAGTCTTCTGAGGAGATACACAACCAAGTAGAGTGCTACAAACCTATTTTTTGATTTACAAAGCTGTATGGATCGACCGTGCAAGTATCCAAAAATAAGTGAAAGAATGTATGAAGACTACAGACATACACAGTCATACACATGCCCATGTGATGATATATAGTGTGTGGATACCGTGTACCATATACAATAGTGAGTGAGGCTATGTTGAAGATACATGGGCAATTACACGGCCATGTAAGTGATCATATACGATGCAAAAGAGCCTATTTGTAAAACAAAAGAGTAAAATACATAAATTTTTGGAAAGAGTGCAGCCATAACGTCCAAAATTGAGGAAAAGCAGGGATAGGGTAAATAGTATTATATTCTCATCTTTGTTTGATTGTTTTTTGATTTGTTTGAGTGTTTGTTGATTGTGATATTAACTTTGGTTTCAATCCTGTAACTTTGTGAGACAACTTGTTATTGTGGGGTAATAGATCATCTTTTTGTAAATCCTTATTAATTTTAGTGGATTTACTTGTTGATTTGGCCCATGATTTTTTTTCTTCTACACTGAAGGATTTTCTATATAAATCTTGGTGTTTGTTTCATCATTAAGTTTCTTATTCTCATATTGTTTTTTTGGTGCAATTTGAAGTTTTTTTTCTTTTTGTTGATATTTGGTTAATCTTTTAGAGAGTTGTGTTATTGTCTCCTAACAAGTCAGCGAGTGAGAACACCAAAAAAAGAGGTGTTTGTGGTTCTCTAGGTTCTATTTACACCCAAAAAAACATTGCTTAGGCTAATTAATGTAACTTATCTAGTCTCCTTTTCAATACCTAAATATTAGAGTGCATAATTATTGCCTTAATTGTCACTACAATCTTAAAAACATAAGACATTTAGTATTAGAGAAAGTTACACAATTATTAAAATTATCTTGAAGTACCAAAATTTAGAATTTCATAAAATATTTCTTTATTACAATAAGCTCAAGCACTAACAATGTTGTCAATTTCATCCATATAGTTGTCTTTATAATAAATTTTAGTGGTTGTTACAGGTTATTCCAAGCTTTGCGCATCTAAAAGATAATCACAAAGTTGATATGAATGAAGGATGTATAGGTTAGGTTTGGCATTTTTATCCAAGTTTAGCCCCACTCAACCTAGCATGAGAAAAACTTAATGGATTTAGTCCAAGTTTAATGAATATAGATAAAATGACGAATTCGGTTCGAGTTTAATGAATATAGAAAAAAAGACGTCATTTTAAAAATTTTAAATTAAATCAAATTATTTAAAGCTAAATAATTTAAATTCAAAATAAAAAATCTAGGTTTGACTAGATCTTGACCAACCTAACCTAATTGATATGTGCTTAATTGTTGATACATTTAATCCATTACACTTAGTGATTAATGCCTTAAAATGCTTAGGATACTCACTTTAGCTCATATTTGATTTTAGGTACATTTCGGAAGTGAAGGAGCTAAAGTAACCCAAAAGCATACTTATTGAGCCATTTTCTCAATGTTCATGCTCTATTGTCTTCATGGAGTAAGAAGAAGAAAAAGATTAAAATAAAAAGAGACAAGATAGAGCATAAAAATGGAGGTATGTGTAACATTTTAATTTAAAAAGACCATACTTATAACATGAATTACACTACTAAAAGAATTAAACTAATTGTCCATTTATCACATGATTTTAGCCTATTTTTTAATATAACTGAAGTGTGTGTGTTGGCTGCCAAAAGAAGAATGAAAACACGGCAGAACCATGTGAGGGCCGAATCATATGACATGCATTACAAGACAAAGAAAATTTGTAGAACCATGACATGCATTACAAGACAAAGTAAATTTATATAGTGGTGACAGGCATTTGATGACCAAAAACAAAAAGACACCTATCCATTTTAAAAACCAAAAGTTAGCTTTTGTAAGGGGGAATCAGTTGGTGAATAAAAGAGAGCAGGGCTGAAGCAAAAAAAGGATAAAGAAGGGGAATGTCAGCTGAAGCAAAGTGAGAAACTGAAAGAGTGGAGCAACTTCTTCTTGCCACCTATCCCACTTCCATTTAACCTATCTTTATTATATGATGGATGAATGATGGCTAGAGAGTGGGGAGGCCATTCATCAACATTTTATTGTGGAACTTCAAAGTGGAATAATATGAATAACCTAGCTGGAAAATGGAGAGAGGGATGGAGAATGGTGAGAGGGCTAGATAGGTGTGTATCAATCTTTAAGAAGGAGAGTAGACAGAAGCTGATTCTTCTTAATTTACTCTTAGTTTTCAACGAAAACAAAGGTTTTCTTGGCTAATTCTTGGAGATCTATGGAGAAGATGAAGGGTTAGAACTCCCAACATCGGTTTAGAGGTGCAATCGACGTCGAGGAACACATTTAAGTATACGTCATTGTGTATCATTTTCTTTCCCTTTTTTTGACTGATTGTGATATCTTGATATTAATGATTGGGTATTGTGTAAGAATGTTTTTAATGCTTAATTGAACCATTTTTTGTGAAAACCTGTTGCTCGAATTTGAATATAATATGTAATAGTCGTGTTTGAAGTTGTATGTGGCAACTAATGGTATTAAATTGTTAGGGATAACGTAACCTAGGTTAAATATTCTGAGCTTGTGTGATTATTGCTTAGATTGGTCTATTTTTCTAATTCTTAAGGCAACTATCTGATTAAACTTAGAGAGCGTCTCCTAGGTTATCCGATAGTTAGGGTTAATTAACAAGCTTTTCTTAATAGTAGTTCAAAGATAGATGTTAAAACAATAATTCAATGAAATATGTTTATTTAGGTGTAGGCCGAAATTAAACCAAAGAACTAGTCCCAAATGAATTTATCAATTTTCATCATTTTTACATGTTTTCTTTAATTTCTCTTTATTAGTTTAGTTTCATTTTATTTTCTTATTTGATAAACTAACCCCCCAAGACCTAAACACCAATTTTTTTTATTTTGAAAGCTTTACATACACTCTCTTTAGGATCGATCTAAACTCACCACTGCTATAGTAGTAGATCTAGTTTATTTTGACTAGCGTTAAGATGCGCTACATTAATTTTGGCGCCGTTGTTAGGGAATAATATCCTTTGCTTTTGAATATATTTGCTTTGTTTTGTTTTGTTATTTTTATTTTTATTTTTATTTTCGATTAACTTCTTTTCTTATTTATTTAGTTATGGTGTATGACATGATCTTCTCACTTTGGTGAATTAAAATTTGATCCAAAACTTGAAAAAACGTTATGCAGAGTGAGAAGACAAATTGCATAAAGTTTTAAAGATCCTTAATCATCTGATAAGAAACTTGATTCATCGCCAGGAATTCAAATAGTTATAAATTTTCTTTCTAATTCCTCTATTGATTCCATTTCTAAAACTGATTCTAACATGGCAGGTAAAAACAATTATCACATTTTTAAGCAATTAGCTGCTCCTTTTTTCAATTATCAACCTTTATGCATTGATTTTCTTACTATTAATGTTGCTTTTGAGCTTAAATCTGGCCTAATTCATCTTTTGCATACTTTTCGTGGTATGCCACGTGAAGATCCTCACAAACATCTCAAGGAGTTTCATATAGTCTGTTTTAGCATAAAGTCAGTCTGGGATACAAGAAGAGCAGATTAAGTTGAGAGCATTCCCATTCTTGTTGGGGGACATACCAAGGATTGGCTTTAGTACTTGCCTTCGGGATCAATTAATACATGGAATAAGATGCAAAGGCTTTTCTTAGAGAAGTACTTCCCTGCTTCTCAAGCTATAATGTTCGGAAGGAGATATATGCAATCTGACAACATCAGAGGGAGACATTTTATGAGTATTGGGAGGGTTTCAAGAGGTTATGTGCTAGCTACCCATATCATCAAATCAGCGAACAACTTTTGATCCAGTACTTCTATTAGGGGCTTTTGCCATAAGAAAGAAGTATGATAGATGCAGCAAGTGGAGGTGCACTAGTTGAAAAGAGATCCATCGAAGATAAAAATCTGATTTCCAATATGGCTGCTAACTCCCAATAATTCAATATTCGAGAGGACCCTCGACCATTAAGATTCAGTGAAGCTAGTAATGTGACATTGGAGTAATGGAGAGCTGGGTTAACAGCTTTAGTAAGGCAAATGGCTGCCAATGGTGATCAATAAGGCAAGGTATGTGGAATGTGCACAATGATAGGACATCCCACTGATATGTGTCCAACCTTGCAAGAGACTTCTACAAAACAAATGAATGGTTTTGGAAATTTTCCAAATTAACCAGAAAGGAACCTTAGCTACCCCTATGCACAGAACTCAAGATGGAAGAATCCTCCATTCAACACTTATAGGTAGCAAGGATAACAACAAGACTCCTACTAACAACCATATCAAAGACAAGCTCAACCACGAGTTCTAGACCTTCATTAGAAGAAATGATGAAAATTTTTTCTTAGAAAAACATACAATTTCAACAACAAATAAGAGGTAGCATTTAGAATCTAGAAAATCAATTGAGTCATATAGTTACTACAGTAAACCGATTGGAGAATCAAAATTCAGGTAAGCTTCCTTCTCAAATGATTATACCCAAAAGAAAATGCAAGTGCTATCACCCTGAGAACTGGTAAAGAAATAGAGGCACCATATAAGACTCCTGTTGTTGGCAATGATGAAGAACCTAAAAGGGAACTTGAAGTGTCTCCAAAAGAAGCTAAAAAGTGAAATAAGGTAAATTCTCAATCTCCCGTGATTAAAAATTTTACTAAAACTTTGCCTCATTTTCCTAACAGGTTTGGTAAATCGAATAAGGAGGAGTAGATAAGGAGATTTTGGAAATGTTCGAAAAGGTAAAGGTGAACATACCTCTAATTGATGCCATAAAGCAAGTTCCTTAATATGCCAAATTTCTTAAGGAGTTATACATGTACAAAAGGAAATTGAGGGGAGAAGAGAAAGTAAGTGTGGGGGAAAACATGCATGCAGTCATTCAAAGAAAGCTTCCCCCAAAGTGTAAGGATCCAGGTACATTTACAATTCCCTAGAAAATAGGTGATACTAGATTTGAAAAGGCAATGTTAGATCTAACAACTTCAATTAATGTCATGCCATATTCCATTTACACTTAATTCAATTTGGGATCTTTAAAAAAACGCGTGTTATAGTTTAATTGGTTGATAGATCTAACGCTTATCCTGAAGGCGTTATAGAGGATATTTTAGTGTAGCTTAACAAGTTAGTTTTCCAAGCTGACTTTTATGTATTGAACATGGAGGGAGAACCTTCATCTAATTCTGCACTAATCCTTTTGGGCTAACCATTTTTAAGAACATCAAAGATAGAGATTGAAGTGGATGCAGGAACATTAACTATAGAGTTTGATGGTGAAATTGTTCGCTTTAATAATTTTGAAGCTATGAGGTACCTCAGTGATGTTCATTCTATTTCGTTAATTGATATCATTGATTGTTTGTCTCAACAATTTTTTGATATGGATGGTAAAGGCGAGTTCGAAGTCATTCTTTGCATAAATTTACAGGAAAACACTTTGTAAAGTTTTAACTTGTTCATTACAAATGAAATGGAAGAAATTGTGCTAGCATTGCAATCACTGCAACTAATACCAAGAATGTATGTAATTCTAAATATTGAACTTCTAATATCTAATACAAAATCTATACCTTCAGTATGCAGGCACCTACAATTGAATTGAAGCAATTACTAGAACACTTGAAATATGTGTTTCTGGGAGAAGGAGAAATGCTTCCGGTATTCATAGCAAGGAACTTAACCAAGCTTCAAGAGGAAAAGTTTATTCGATTGCTTAAAGACCATATTATAGCTATAGGATGGACCATAGCTGACATTAAGGATATTAACCCTTCAACATGTATGCATTGAATTCTTTTAGAAGAAGGATCCAAATGTTCAAGAGAATCATAAAGAAGATTGAATCCTCCAATGATGGAAATGGTAAAGACAGAGATCTTGAAGTTGCTTGATGATGGTATAATCTTCCCAATTTCAGATAGTAAATGGGTGAGTCCAGTTCAAGTAGTATCGAAGAAAACCAGGATTACAGTGGTGAAGAATGAGAATAATGAGTTTGTCTCCACAAGAATTCAAAATGGATGGCGAGTATGCATCGATTATAAAAAGTTAAATGCTGCCACACACAAGGATCACTTTCCACTCCCATTCATCGATCAAATGCTTGAATGACTTATGGGACAATTTCACTACTATTTCCTTGATGGGTATTCAGGATATAACCAAATTGTGATAACTTTGAAGGATTAGGAGAAAACAACCTTCATATGCCCATTTTGTACATTTGCTTAAAGAAGGATGCCATTTGGACTCTGCAATGCCCCAACCACCTTTCAAATATACATGGTAAGTATTTTCCCTGAGTATGTTGAGCACATTATTAAGGTCTTTATGGTTGATTTTACTATCTATGGGGATTCATTTAATGCATGCTTAAATAATCTAAATTGTGTACTTGAACGATGCATCGAAACTAATCTTATTCTCAATTCTAAAAATTTTCATTTTATGGTTGAATAAGGAATGGTTTTGGGACATGTAATCTCATCTAAAGGAATTGAGGTTGATAAAGCTAAAGTAAAATTTGTGCAAAACTTACCCTACCCTATAAATATGTGGGAGGTTTGTTCTTTTCTTGTACATGCAAGTTTTTATCACATGTTTATCAAGAACTTCAGTAAGATCTCAACAAAACTCTGTCAATTGTTACAAAAGGATGTGCCCTTCGAGTTTGATGAAGGATGCAAGTAAGCATTTGATAAATTTAAAGATCTTTTGACTTTGGCACCAATCATTCAACCACCTAACTGGAGTCAACCATTTGAGATTATGTGCGATGAGATCAATTTTGTGCTAGGTGTCGTTTTTAGTAAAAAATGTGGCAAGATGACTCATGCCATTTATTATGTTTCAAGAACTCTTACTCCAACACAATGCAACTACTCCACCACAAAAAAGGAGATTTTAGCTATTGCGTTTGCTTTAGATAAATTTAGACCTTACTTGGTTAGTTCTAAAATGATTGTGTATTCTGATCATAAAGCATTAAGGTATGTTTTATCGAAGAAGGAAGCAAAGTCAAGGCTTATTAGATGGATTCTCCTGCTCCAAGAGTTTGATTTAGAGTTCAAAGACAAGAAAGGTGTAGAGAATTCAGTCGTGGACCACTTGAGTTGAGTTTTGAAGGAAGAAGACTCAATATCGTTGCAAAAGTTGTTTCCAGATGAGCAATTACCAACATTTCAAGGTAAGGTTCTAGGTATGCTGATATTGTGAACTATCTAGTGAACCATGAGATAGCTAATGATTTGAGTAAGGCTAATAAAACAAAATAAAGAGTGAACCAAAATATTATATCTAGGATGATCCTCAATTATGGAAGTTTTGTTTTGACTAAGTGATTAGGAGATGTGTGTCTAAATATGAATATGAATCAATTTTGAAAATTTTTCATTTTTATGCTTGCGGTTGCCATTTTAGGCCTAATAAAACTGCTAGGAGAATACTTGAATGTGGTTTTTATTGACCAAATATAGTTCGAGATTCCTATATGTTCTACAAAACATGTGAGTAATGCCAAAAATAAGGTAATTTATCCCGTCGAGATCAAATGCCTTTATCTCTAATTCTTTTAAGTGAAACTTTGATATATAGGGCATTGATTTTATGGGACCATTTCCTTCTTCTTTTGGTTTTGTTTACATTTTTTTGGTTGTGAATTATGTTTCTAAATGAGTGGAAGCTAAAGTCACTAGGGCTGACAATTCTAAAGTTGTTGCAGAATTTGTTAAGTCTAACATTTTTGCTAAGTTCGGAACCATGCGAGCATTAATTAGTGACAGGGGTACTCATTTTTTCAACTGATTGGTGGGAAATCTTTTAAATAAGTACCATGTCACTTATAAGGTGTCTACAGCCTATCATCTAAAGATGAACGAGAAAGCAAAGGTGTCAAATAGAGAAATCAAGTCCATCATTGAGAAAATGGTAAGCTCAAATCGTAAAGATTGGATTTAATGACTTGATGATGCATATAAGACCACATATAAGACACCAATTGACATGTCTCCATACATACTAATTTGTGGAAAGCCATGTCTTCTTCGAATGGAAATTGAGCATAAAGCCTTTTAGGCTATGAAGCAATACAATCTAAAGATGGATGCAGTTGGTGAACAGAGGAAATTGCAACTATAAGAATTGGACGAGCTTAGGTTTAAATCTTATGATAATGAATAAATTTACAAGGAAAGATGAAACGATTTCATGATAAGATGACTGTTAGGAAGAATTTTATGGTTGGACAAAAAGTTCTTCTCTACCATTCAGGACCTAAGCTTTTCTCAGGTAAAATGCATTCTTGTTAGATTGGACCTTTTGTTGCTACTAATGTGTTTTCAAAATCAAACAAACAAAATCAAAAGTTTTCTCGTTTTTTATTGCTTTTAAGACTATGTAGTCATAATTAGAGTCTGAATTGACTAAAAAAATTCATATCAAACTTTAGTATGTACTTTTACTCTTGTGATTGTTCAATGTGCATTATCTTTAAAAAAGTAGTGACTAGTGGTAGATAAAAGCCAGTGAAATTTTGAGCCTTTATAGACTGACACATCTATATCCGTCTCATTGTCATTTTGTTTATGAGTGACCATCAACATATGTACGCACTGATTTTGCTTTTATTTGCTATTCAAGATCGCATTTTTCATATGCATTAATATGGAAATGATTAGGCATTCTTTGTTTGTACAAGCTACATTAGCCAAATAGCCTACTCTATTGACATGATTTTTCCCTTGTTAAGCCCCCCTGAGCTTTATTTACCTATTCTTTGTGTACTAACCACATTACATGCTTTTAAACTTAACCACATGTCCTAACCAAGATATAAAGCTAGTGGAACATTTGTGATTGTTGATGATTGTGGATGCACAAGAGTGTAAGTGTGAGGGTGTACTATGTGGGTTGGCTATAATGAATGGGATGTTATTTTATGTCTTATCATTGAAATTCCTATACTGATGAGTATCTTTCAATGTAATAAAAAAAGAGAAGAGAAAAAAATAAGACAAAAAAAGATGAAAGAAAGAAAAAATATGTTTAAATAAAATTAACAAAGAGGAAATGCATATATGTTGCAATGTTATATATGATTAGTCTTTCTTCTAAAGTTATATTGAATGGGTTACTTAAATATGTTGGATATGAGGTAGATGTTGCTTTGAATGGTCACTCCTTATAATTACAAAGTTTTATTTATGATTTAACTTTTGTAAGTGATTTGTGTTTCTTGTGGGTTGTGGTGAGAGAGCTTGAATTTGAGAGAAAAAACATAGTTTTTGCATTCATCATAGTTGATGTACATAATTCTGAGTGAATGTTGGTTTTTGCACTTGATGGTATATTGAGTGTTTTTCTTATTTCACTAGCTTTAATGGTTTTTAGACTACTTTACCCAAATACATCTTACCTTACCTTTGCCCACATTATAACCTTAAAAAGTCCTCTGATTCATGATTTTTCATGTGAACCTTAGTGGTGGAGAAATGAAATGATATGCAAAGTTATGGAATGGTATGATCATGAATGGTATTAAGTGTACCCATGAATATATCTTATTTAAACACATTTTCCAATTCTACCATTATATTGCTTGGTCTTTAAAGGTATTGAATGTTGATTGATCATGAGTAAAAGCTTGGAATGTTAAGTCCTTGCTATGATTTTTGAAAGCCATTCATCTTTGCTTATGATTATGTATTCTTAGGAAATATGGGAGATGAGTAAATATATTTGGGTCTATGAGCTTAATTTTGAAATTTGCCCAAGGCTGGTCAAAAGCTAAGTGTGGGAGAAATTAATATGTGCTTAGTTGATTGTATAGTTATTCCATAACACTTAAGTGCTTAAGATACTCAGTTTGACTCATATATGTTGTTAGGTACAATTCAGAAGCGAAAGAGTTAAAGTGAGTCAAAAGTATCATCTTTACAGACTGAAGTAATTTTTCTACAACTCTTAATCCCAATCCTTAGCTCATATTGGAATGCTCATACTAAATTTAGTTATAGACGAGATAATCAACAAAATTACTTCCATGATAGTTTGCAGGGTACACAATAATTCGCATATAGACCAGAAGCTTTTTATCACAACTTAGGTACATCTCTAGAAGATTTGCTTAATATTATGATGGCTGAAAATATTCAACTTCAGCAAGGTGTATAGGAGTTCCAGCAGGATGTAAGGCAATTTTAGCAAGATACAAGGTCTAGAGTCCAATATTTGGAAAACAAACAAAACTCAGGTACTTCTCTTGAGGAATTAGTTAATATTTGTGTTGCTAATACTTTGCAATTACAGCAGGAAGAGATACAATTCTAGCAAGAAACAAGTTCTAGGATCCAAAACTTAGCAAGCCAAATAGATCAATTAATGAAAATTTTTGACAGCTTAGCATCTTAAGGAGAAAAAATGCAACTATCTCAACTCGAGGTGTATCCAAGGGATATTAAGGTAGAGACCTTACAGAGTGAAGAGAAGTTTGAAAATCTTGACTGGGCTACTTAAGAAATTGCTTGTGTGGAAAAAGTGGAGAAGGAGCTTAAAGTAGAAAAGTATACATCTTTTAGCTCGAAGGTAAACACTAAGTCCATAATTATTATTGAGACTAACCCTTCACTTTTACCTAGCAAGTTGGAGAAATTGAAAGAGGAAGAAAAGGGTGAAGAGACATTCAAAATATTTCCAAAGTGTATAGACTTAGTAGAGTTTACCTAAGTCCATAATTATTATTGAGACTAATCCTTCACTTTTACCTAGCAAGTTGGAGAAATTGAAAGAGGAAGAAAAGGGTGAAGAGACATTCAAAATATTTCCAAAGTGTATAGACTCAGTAGAGTTTAAAAGTTGGAGGATAGAGAAGTTGCTGGAAGCGAATGATCATCAACTTAAACCATATCCTAAACAACCTCATGTGGAGAAAGCAAAAACTGCTATACCTGAAGACTATAATTTTATCACATAAGGAGAGTATGTAGTCGAGCCAGTGATCCTGAACAAAGGAACTTCTTGGGAGGCAACCCAAGGGAAGTTAATTTATTTTCCTTAAAATTTCGTATTTATTTCCTTTATGCATGTGTTTTTTAAGTTGGTTTTTTTCTTGCTTGTTTTTAAGCTTTCAATAAAATAAGAGAAAGAATAAAATAAACAAACAAACATTTTCTTGTTTTTTGTTGCTTCTAAGATTATATAGTCATAATTAGAGTATGAATTGAATAGAGAATTTCATAGCAACTTTATCATATACTTTTACTCTTGTGATTAGTCTATGTTCCTTATCTTTAGAAGGGTAGTGACTAAGGGTAGACAAAAGCTGGTGATATTTTGAACCTTTATAAACTAACACATTTATATCAGTCCCATTCTCTTTTATATATGTGTGACCTTCATGACATGTACATGCTGACTTTTCCTTGAATTTCTATTTCAGACCACATTCCTATCACATGCATTACCATAAAAATGATTAGGCATTCTTTGTTTTTTCCAAGCTACATTAACCAAATAGCCTACCCATTTATGATTTTTCCTTTTGATAAGCCCCTTTGAGCTTTATTAGCCTTTCTTTGC
>JANQAP020353299.1:0-17100 GCA_026874005.2 Erythroxylum coriaceum | reverse complement strand
GATTGATCTCCGCATACTATGTTTGTGGTTTCAAAAAAAAATTTATACTGAGTTTTGACCGATTAAGTGCTCTAGCACGCCACCCTCGTGGGGCACAGTCTTGGATATCACTCAGGATGTCGGGCACGTGTCTGCGAGAGTGGGATGCTACAAACATACCACAGGTGCATAACTCGTGAGTGTAGTATATGAGGTGTCGATCCCTGAAGGAGTTGGTGAATAATCTAATTCTAAGTTATCTAAGGCCTAAAAGGATTATTAACAATTGAAAATAAAAACTAAAATAAAATTTAAACAATTGGATATGTATTGTTTGAAAATGAATTTGTAAAATTAACACAAGAAATCAAAATTGAGTACCACAAATGACAATTGGAATTCAAGCAAGGAAGATTAACAAATTACGTGAGAGGGGATTTATCCTATCATTAATAACTTAGTCACTTTTGTGTTAATTTGGTGTCGGTTCTAGCCTATCGAAGGGTGGATTACTCACTCTCAGGTTATAAACCCTAATTAAGTCTTGTTACCGAACATGTATTCTCTCGATTAAAAATTAGCCCACAACCTAATCAGATCTTAAGCATTCTATTAAACAACTGGTTCCTACACGGGATCTCTCTCTGTATAATTATTGATTTGTTTATTTGTATGGTCTATTAGGTCGTTTAACTCTCATTAACTAACCCAATAATTTTCCATTCGGTTCACTCTTTTGATTTATTACCAAAGCATGCAATTAGAACAAATAATCACAACACCCAAATGCATTAACAAAAAACAACTAGATTAGCATTAAACCAAGAACAAATCCCTAAAGAAAAGTTAGAACATCCTTAACCCAAGATTCATCATCATCAATCCCATCTCATATATCAAACACATGAAATAAAAGATGGACAGAAAGAAAGTAACTTGGAGGATTGGAGGTTGAAGTAGCTAAAGCTCTACCTTCTTCTTTCTCTTCTTCTTTCTCTTCCTTGGATCTTTACCAATGTAGAAAAATGGAGGCACAAAATTAAGGTTTTCTATTGTCCTCAGTAGTCTTTTCTATTTAGGGTAAAAACTAGGTTTTACTCGGGCTTAAAAAGTCCAAAATAACCCCACAAAGTTGTGTTTTAGAAGCTGATCTGTGTCTGTAATTGCGCAGTCCATAATCGTGGCACTTGGGATTTGCTTCCACCATGATTGTGACTAATGAGACCACGAATGTGGCCTATCCATTTTGCTTCTATCAAGATTGTGGCCCATAGTCCACAATCGTGGGCCTAGATCTTCCTTTGGGCTTCCTCCAAATCTTCTCTATTATTTGATATCTGATCTTAAATACTAACAAATATATCAAGGCACCTCAAATATATAAAATTAAAGCTCAAGAGCATGCTCTAACCCATATAACACTTAAAACACACACATCTAACTAATTAACTGAATTCTAAACCTAAACATATGTGAATCAATTAATTAACCACTAAAAACATACTAAATTGCGTATTAAAAAATCATACAACCTACAACTATCAAAAATAAAAGAAGGTATCCACATAAGAAAGAAAGAGATATAAAATTAAGGCTTAAATTCCTTATGGGAAGACTCAAGTTAAACCCAAAAATAATCACTTAACAAATTAAGATTTCTAGCATTTCCAAAGTCAAGATTTGAGTAGGAATTCACTTAATCATATTATGCATACAATTTCCCGATCAATCTCTACATAGAGATATGCTTAAACTCATGCTATCAAGCCTAAGCTACTAGTATGCTCTTAAAAACACAATCTAAAGAAAAAACTAAAAACATAAAAAAATTTAAAGATTTTGAAAATTTTCAATTAATTAGGTTAATTTGTAAATCACCCAACATTTATAATAATATTTTTCTTAATATATTGCATTAAGAGTAAGGAAATAAAAGATATAAAAATTCCTCAAAACTCACACGTCTATATAAAGCATCCCTTTGGATCTATTCATAATGCCCTAATGGTTACCTACTGAGAAAACTCAATTGCCTTTTAAAATTATAAGCTTAATACCATGAACTTATGAATAATGCAACACAAGTTTTATTTGACTTTGTTCTCGATGTTGGCATAGAATTCCTTCAATTCCCCTATATAATAATATTCTTATAGAGTCAACATGTGATGCCACTGCACATTTTGAAACACTTTTTAAATCTTAATGACCTAATCGTTGTCTTAGATTACAGTCTTTTCGATGACCATATGATTGTTGCTCCTTATTAAATTATTTCGTATGCTTTTAAGTTAGAAACCTTAAAATTTCTTCTAAAAGGGATGATATTGATGAAGAAGCATATAAATGCACCTTACTTTTTATACCCCTTCTCTCATATCTTGGAAGTATCTTTCAATACTTAATCAAATAACTAGCTAATAATTCACTTCAATTCACAACTTCATAACACAATTCCTTGATACGTCTTCAAAACTCTAACAAGAACAATAAGCTTAATAATAAGAACATTTCAATATAATTAATCCTAAATTCCACAATGCGAAGTCAATTTCAACATACGTCATAATGGTAGTGATACACAATCCTAAATATATCTCGTTAAACTCAAAATCCAATTTCAATCTCTACTACCATAAAAATAAAAAAGATATCTTAGAGTATGCAGAATGCCAATGAAGTGTTTGAAATCTCTTAAAACTACTGTAAATAAAAACTCCACTTTTCTAACTAAATGTAGAAACTTGATTTTTAAAGGCTAAAGTTATTGTTAAGGAGATGACTTTTGATTTAAGGAAAGTATATAACATTTTATTAGCTATTTAAAGTTAAGATTAGGTTGAGACTCTGAGTTAAGAGGTAAGAAGGATAAGGGATTAAGGTTTTAGGGAGGAAAAATCTTAAGTTTTTTATTTTACTATTGAGTGTCAAGATGAGACTGACACCATAACTAGTACTAGTGTTGTTTTGTAACTTTAAAAAAATTCAAACTCATAAGACCAACATTTGAACTACTTCTAATAATGATGTGGACACACATCATAACTAGTATTGGAAATTTTCATGGTTATAAGATCAATACTAAAGATACTTCTCATACTAATGTGATTATGTTTTATGTGTCTAGAGTTCTTCATTTATACGACTAGCACTAGATCTACTTCTTATATCAATGCTATTTTGATGCGATCTTTAAACAATCTCTATTTTGTTTCAACATTAGCACCTATTTCACCTTGAAGACCAATACTAATTATAATCTATAACCCCAATTTATGCTTAAACTTGAATTTTTCTATCTTCTTTTTGCTATGTCTAAAAATGCAAAAACACACCTCAAAGTTAATTTTAACAAAGAAACTATGTTAGTTAACATAAAAAATAATAGAAAATCTTAGAAACTTCAATCCCCTAAACTTAAGTATGACATTATCCTCTACATCAAACAATTAAGATATGAAACTCAATCAAATAGCGTAATTAAGGTTAAGAATTTTCCTCCATTTCTATACAAGTTTGGAGAGGTAAAACTCCAAGAAATTCTTAAATATGGAAATATCATATGCATCAAACAATATCACTTTGATTATAAGGATGAAATCAACATATCTCTCCTAGTGTGACTATTTCTTTGTTATAGGAGTATAAGGATGTGATAACTAATGATGAACATAATGGGTTACCACTAAATAGAGGGATTAAACATCAAATTCATATTATACTGGATATGTCCTAGAAACCCATTTATAAAAGTAATCTTGAAACTAGAGAGGTCCTTATAAGTTAAATGGATGGTTAATGGATAAGAATGTGTTTCTTTCTTGTAGTTCCAATGCTTTTAAAGCCTAATAAAGATGATACTTGGCAGATGTGCATTAATTGAAAAGCTATCAATAACAAAATTTTAAAGGATAGACATCATGTTCTTAGGTTAGATGATATGCTTAACAAATTGCATGATTCTTGAATATTTTCTAAAATTGATTCCAAGTGGATATCATCATATTAGGATTATAGATATTGATGAATATAAAACTAGCTTTAAGACTAATTATGGTTTGTATAAGTGGTTAATAATGTCATTTGGTCTTATTAATGCACCTAGTACTTTTATCAGATAAATGAATCATGTGTTGTGAGAATACATAAGCATAATTATTATTGTTTTATTTGGTGAAATTCTATTATATAGTAAGAATTTAGAAGAGAATACTTATCATTTAAGATGTGATCTTGATTTAGTAAAAGAGGAATAATTTTATGGTAATCCTAAAAAAGGTATATTTACATGAAATGAAAAGGAATTGGAGTAGATGAGGAAAAATCAATTAAGGAATGTTTAAGACCTAAATAGATAATAGAGCTAAGAATTTTTCATGATTAGGCTAGTTTTTATAAAGGTTTGTTAAGAATTTTAGTATAATTGGTGCACCATTTATTGAAATTATCAAGAAATCAATAGGATTTCATTGAGAACAGGAGCGACCATTTGATGTTATTAAAGAAAGCTTATGTTTATCACCTTTTGTTAGCATAACCTAACTTTACTAAAACTTTTAATATTAAATGTGAAGCCTCAAGAACAAGAATAACAAAGAGGCCAATAATGTACTTTTGTAAGAAAATCAATAGGGTAGCCTTGAAATATCCAACTATGGAAAAGAGCTATAAACATTTGTGAAAGAATTATAGATATGGCAACATTACCTATATTTTAAGAATTTTGTTATACATATTTACTATTGAGTCATTGAAGCATGTGAAAGGACAATGTAAGTTGAAAAATAGCATGTTATATGGATAAAATTCATCAAAACTTTTTGCTTATCATTACGGACAAACAAGGCGAGGAGAATAGGGTTGATAATGCATTATCTTGAAGGTATGCTCTTCTTACTTCTTTGAATGTATGGTTGTTAGGTTTTTTTATATATGAAGGAATTGTAAGCTATAATTTATATTTGGCATGTGTTTTTTGGTAACTTTTATAGCTACGATTAGTACTTCCTTGTAAAAATAAACCATGTGTGCCTAATTGTTCTATGTACAAGTTATTTATGCATGAGGTATATGGTGGAGGTTTGATGGCATCACTTCAGTGTTAAAATGACATTAGAGAAGTTTTATGAGATTTTTTTATTAGCCTAAGATGAACTGAAATATAAAGAGATTGAATAGTTGGTACATGACATATAAAAAGGCTAAGTTTAGTAATTTACCAAATGGGTTAGATACACCCTTAATTGTACATAGTAAACCATAGGTAGAAATCTATATAGACTTTAATTAGGATTATCCATGTCAACAAAGGGTAAATACTCTATATTTATGATAGTTGATGTGTTTTCTAAGATCGTGCATTACATTCCTTACCATAAAACTAATGATGGAACCAATACTATTGATTTATGGTTTATATTTTTTATAGGCCATGTTTTAGATCCCCAATAAAGAAAGAATGGATTCAGTAAGATGGAGCTAGTTTTAAGATGATTTTATAAGAAGGAATGGTGAACATTACCCAGAGCATAACCCCATATTGAACCCATATTCATGCTTAAAGAACACTAGTCTAAAATTGATTTATGTTAGGGACCTATATTGGCAATATTTTCTCGTAAATTAGGAGTTGGCTTTAAACAGAGTAACATAGTACCAATAACAAATCCATATTGGTTGTGAAATCCAGAATTTTTTTGATTTTCTTATATAAAAGAGAGTTTTAAAAATATTGATAAAAACATATCATTAGGGTTATGAATTAGAACATCTAAAGAGAATAATGAGCAAATTTATAGCAAAAGAAAGGAACTTCCACCAAGATTCAAGTAAAGACTTCAAGATCTATGAGAATGATTTTTTTTATTTTTTCCCATGTTCACCAAGCTATACTATAAAAATGATTAGTGCACTTGCCCAGCTGATCTTTAGTGTTGTTAGGGAAATATACATCATATTTTTAGAACTATTTATAAAGAATAAGATATTAGAAACATTTAAATTTTATTAACATAATCATTTTATCTTATTTTTTATTTTTTATCTTTCTGTCTTGATCTTATATTTATTGGCTAAATTTTAGGATTTAGGTACTTTATGACTAGGAATATTTCTAGAGTACCACTTGATCCAAATCCAAAAATCAAAAGCATTTTATTTTAAAATTTTAAGGAAAAATATGTAAGTTCTAAGTTTTTTCCCCTAGAAAGTAATGAAATTCATTGATTAATGATTATGTACAACCCATCAAGGTTCAAAAGTACCATAAGAACAAAAATATAAAGAAGCTATGTATCATAGTTATAAGCTGGTATTATGATTCTTAATAGCCGTCTTCTCTTAATCTAGCTAATAGATATGCAACTATTTTCCTTGTTATCATGTTGAGTCTACACTATAGTGTGACTTTTTTAGTAAAGTTGTTCCTTATCTCTTTTCTCATGTCTAAAGATTCTTCTATTTCTTTTTTTTCTAGATTGTGTACACCACAGTTGCAAGGCTGATTTTCACTGCTTTATAGTTTATCTTATTCCCTATTCTCAAAGTAACTACCAACTCAACTAGTTCTTCCCATTTTAGGAATATTTTCCTAATGTTTAGCATTCCTTACAGTCTTCTCCATATTCAGTTGACCATGATATGATTTCGTGTTTTAAGATGGGAGTTACATAACTCACATTTTGATGACTTCATTAGAAACTTCTCCCTATCTTTGGTTAGGAGCATCCTAACAATTCCCATCTAGAGAATTAATGCATGGGAGGGGATGATATCATTATCCTAAACCAATTTACTCCACTTCACTATACTATTTAATTCCTTTTAGAGAAATTTCCTGTAGCCTTTTGATTTGAATACCTTTGATCCATTAACAATCTAGAGAATTTTATCCTACCTTGTTTCTTGACATGTAGGCATATTGTCCATTATGATCCCCAATCCTTTACTATTATGGTAAGGCCATCTCCACTAATTGTTCATAATCATCTTACTAACCTTTGTGTTTGCACTAAAGATTAGTTTCAAGTGTTAAATCTCCTTTATTTTGTACAATGGGCCTTTGTTATGCTAGTTGTCATACCAAATTAGTGTTGAGACTCCATTCCCAATTTTCTAAAAGACCAGTTTTTGCATCCATTATCTTGTTCCCAATATTTGTGACAGGCCCCTATCTTGAAACGACTAGGCAACCTGCCTAAAATCCTATGGTGACCCTCCAGTTGATATTTGATCCAACTGGAAAGTTCCTTTGGAGCTAAGCCTATTTTCGTTTTTTATCCAAAAGCATTAACTCAACATTCATAAGTATAAGCAGTAGAGTTTTTTTAAAACCATTTTATTAAGAATTTTGGCGGTACAATGACTGTATTTTGACATTCTCAAAATTTTCAAAATCTATCTAAAAGTTCAAAAAATGTTTATAATCACATCAAAATCCCCACTACAAATTTTGGACTTCAAATCCATTCATAAGCAATCTCAACAATCACTTTAATAATCTTAAAAGAAAACCAAAACATATTCATGCATTTAGCTTTAAAACATTCATATACCTGCGTTTTTTACATAAAAGACATTCCAAAACATATTCATGAATATGCAAAACATCCGCAAGGCAAAATTGCCTACACAGCAGCACATGACAAAGCTGACTACTTTTGAGGTGATCCCAACTACGGACGCCCCTGAGCATGCACCTGGGAAGATTTATATTGAAACAGAAAGTAGAGTGTGAGCTAAACGAGCTTAGTGAGTGTTAGTTTTTCTATGCAAATCATATTTAACAATTTAGACCTTCTTAAAACAAATTCATTTCATTTATTATGAAATCATACCAATATAAAACATATATGCTTGCTAAAATCAATTTCTCAAGTTACTTTTTAAAGTAAATAGTGGTGGCTTTGTTATTATCATAAACTTGTGACATAATATAGCCTACTAGTAACTTCTTTGCCATATGGTACCTTTAGACATAAGGTCACGGAGTTGGTTCTGCATCTTTTACTTATAATTAGTTAACCATTAGTTACGAAACTCGTTCTACATCACTTACCCACACTAGGTTAACCACTATACGATAGTAGTTAATGACTTAGTTCTGCATCGCTTACCTGTAACTAGTTAACTACTAGTTACAGAGCTGGTTCTACATCGCTTACCAGTACTAGGTTAACTGTTATACACTAGTGGTTATAAAACTGGTTCTACATCGCTTACTCGCAATTGTTTAACTGCTAGTTATGGAGCTAGTTCTACATTATTTACCTGTACTAGGTTAACCATTATACACCGGTATAGTAATATGTATAAAACCTAACGGTGTAACATAGGCTAAAATAATCATCTTTCCTTTTTATCAACCAATCATATAATTTCTATGTTAACTTCAATTCGTATGAAATTCAACTTTCAAATTTCAGTTTATATATTGCTAAAACATACACTTATACTAGCAATATTCACTTGCAATGCATCATTCATATTAAAACTTATAATCATACAATATATAAAATCACAAGTCATCAATTCTTTTGCATAAAGTTTATTCATGTAAAACAATTAAAATACACTAACTATTTTGAGAACTCATTGCCAAATTAAAACTAACTCATTACCTACACAAACTACATTAAAACTATGTATTCAATTTAACCGAATTTAAGATTTATATTTAATCGTGTAACATGTACATTAATCATATTTTCACTTTAACTTCCGTAAGCTAATCTATTGTTCTCCCTTTCAAAATCTAACTTCAAAAATTACTTCAATACCATCTTTTCCCCATTCCAACTTATCAATTTCTTCGAAGCACTACCTCCCACAATTCATATATGGTCAGTCATATTTTATTTATATATAGGTGTTTACAAAGTTTCATAAATATTTGCAAAGTTTCATATATGATTTGGTACAAATTTGGAATGAAAACAAATTCAAAATAGTGCAATTTCCTCTATGTCATGTCCCCTGCCCAGAATTCATACCTCTACTTGTTCCTTAATTTTCATATAGTAATTGTTTAAATTGGGTTTTGAGGTATTCTAGACATTTGTTTCCCTATATCTCTAGTTTCCATAAAATAAAAAATCTGGTCATTTGGACTTCTAAATCATGAAATATGCACCAAAAATCACAAATTATTCCAATACAAGGGCAGCATCAGGTCATTTTCAATCTTAATTTCCAATGTCATTCATCTGTAATTAGGTATAGGTCTCTTCTAGACATTTATAGTAATATTTCTTAAGTTTCGGATCCAATTGAAATCACCTAATTTGGAGGTCTTTAGGCTGAGTTATGGTCAAAAAAAAAGGACTGGTTCAAGTGAACCAAGAATCAAAGACAAAATTTCACTAAACGTAACTCTTTCTCTTGTCATGTTCAACCCTTAAATTCTTCCGAACTTATTATCTACTCCATGGTAAGTCAAAAATAATCATTGATCTTAAATGATTCTATCCCACTTAAAAGCCCCAAAACTATAAATTTAGGTTAGGAAAACTTACCACTTTCTTTCAATCTTTTGGACAATTGAAGAACACTGGGTGCTTGGAAATAGGTTTAAGATTGGGTGTGTTTGGATACATGGATAGCCTTATTCTAAGAGTAGAATAGGCAGTGTTTGGATTTGAGAATTTTCTAACCTAAAACTAAGAATAAAGGGTGTTTGGACACTCTTTTAGTCTATTCTAGCATTAGAATTAGACATGTTTAAGGATTAGGATGAATGCAACCTTAATAAATTTTATTCCAAAATTTTTTAAATTGTTTTAAAATCAAAATTCAATTCCAAAATTAAAGTAATTAATTTTCTTAATATGATTAAGAATAATAATTATATTGATTTCTAATTAATTTTAGAAAAGTAGTTTCTAAAATCATAATTAATTAATTAATTAATTAGAAAAGAAGTTTCTAAAATTGAAATTAATTAATTAGACTCCTTATTATTAATAAAATTGTTTTATTAAATAATTAAGAAAGGTGTTCCTTAATTAAAATTATTTTTTTCAATTTGATTGAGATAAATTAAATTTATGATTTTGTTTGTTTAGAAAATTACTATTCAATGTATTTATAAATTGTTTCTTTATTAATGAATAATAAGTTTCTTGATTTATTTTAAAAAAGGATTTTTTGATTAAATTTTGAAAAGTGTTTTCATTTATTAATTAAGAAATAGTGATTTCTTTAATAATTTTAAAATAGTTTTTAATTTATTAAAGAAAGATTTTTTAATTAATTAAGAAATCAATCTCTAAACAAATAATATAAAGGACTTTCTTAATTAAATATGAAAGGTTTTCTATTTAATTTTGAAAGTAGTTTCCTTTTAATATTAAAAAATAATTTTCTAATTAAGGAAAAATAAATTCTATTTATTGAGATTAGAAACATTCTTCTAATTGGATTAGAATATGTAACGTATATAATTTTGAAAAGGAGTTTTTCTAAATTATAATAAGTAAGTAGAACAATTTATTGAAAATTGTTTTCAATTAAATTTTGTTAAAGGAGTCAAGATAATTGGAAATAGATTCCAATTGAATTTGAAAATTATTTTCAAATCAAATTAAATTTATATTTGGAATACGAATTTAATTCATTTAGGAATTAATATATTCGATATAATTTAATTTTTTCAAGGAGTTGGAAATATTATTTTAGATTATGAAGATCAATAACTTGAATCAAACGAAGCTTAAAGTTTTACACATATAATTTGATTATGAGTGCATAAGATGCATACCTTATTTATATGGTTGATGTATATATTGGATGCATGTTAAATTGTATGTTTTATACGTGTGATATTTTACATGCAATTTTGTGTTTGATAAGACGAATGAAGTTAAAATCCCTCATTAAAATATCCAGTACACATTGATAACATGATTGTTGCCTTCTATTGTTATAAGAATAAATCAGAGTTTTGTTTATTATAGGCTTGTTGAGCAAACTCAAGGCCGCTTAACCCAAACATATTTAATGTTATGAAATTGGGTTCTACTTAACTAAATTTGTGTGATTTGGATGAACAAACTCATGATCACATGAATTTAGAGGTAGGGTTAGGAATAACATATACATTATATTTTGGCAAGGGTCGTCGCCTAATTGATCTAGGAGTCATATGAGACGTAATTAATAACGTTATTATCTACGTAATTTAAATCTATTTGGTTTGTTGAGCAAACTCAAGATCAACTATATTTGAATAGGATCTTAGCCCACTAGAGAGATTAGAGTAATCTTTCGAAATAGTAGTGAGGGCTATTATTTTGAATAAAATAGTAGGAGTAACCAAATGCATGATTAAAGACCTAATTTTACTTGGTAGTCATGACATATAAATAATTACTTGCTTTCTTACATTTATATTTTGTTTTGACTAGAATTTGCTTTCTTTAGTATAGTTGACACTAAGTTAGTGAGCCAATTATTTGGATATAGGATGTGTTTGAGAAGAGTTCTCAAAGTTAGATAGTAAATTTTATGCATATTCTACAATTTTGCTATAATCCTTGTTTTGGATTCGGTGACAAAGTTTTAGAGATGAGTCAAAATCATATAGATCACAAAATGTATTGACATTTTGAGTTGACTAATGTCTCATAAACTTAGATGACAACATGTAAGATGTATATCAATACCGTAATAGCAAGATGCAAGAGGTTGCATAGAGTAAGGTTGAAAGGTATAATACCTTGTTGGAATTGTTCCACTTAATTTAGCCCACTAAAAGCATAAACATGGACCTCAATTAAAGCCACTTGCTATAGTATGGTAATAGTTGTAATAAGAAGAAAAATGATTACATGAGTTTTATTGCCTATATGAGACATGATAGAGATCATATGTATTTCTAGTTCATGCTTATGAGTATTTGATACTGAATTTAGATTCAACACTGTTATAATATTCAAAGCATGATAAGAAATAGATTGTTAAGTAAAAGTAGTTTTTCCAATCTTATACAAATAGTTTGTATATGTTGGATCAAAGGAGACTTAAGCTTAATATAAGTAGCAAGAATACAAAGTTGGATAATCGAGACTATCCTTTTATGTTATGTTGGTTAAATCATCAAAATGAGAATCGTAAAGTTACATATAAGGATATGTGTATCCTAATGATTATGAATCGTATGAAACTTGTCAAGTTAAAGAATAATCAAATCAACCTTTAATGAAAGAATGATGATGGTATTGAATTTTTAAATCTTATACATATGATGTATTAGATGGAGTACCAATTCATAAAAGGATAATACTTATACTTCATTACATTAATAAAGACTTTATATGATATAGTCATATGTATTAAATGAAATAACGATTTAAAATTTTTGAAAATTTCAAATTGTTTAAATCTAAGTAGAAATTAAGCATTGAGAATGTTGAAGCACTTTGAAGAGATCATTGTGGTAATTTTTAAATTTTCGATTATTGATTGTGGTTTTCCGATATGTGTAAGTTTTAATATTTAACCTTGATAATCCACAAGCGTACGGGTCGTACCGAATGTGTCGATCCCATGAGGAGGGTTAATCTAATCCTAAAACCTAAGGCCAAAATAATGCGCAATATTCAAAATGTAACTAAACTAAAACAGGAATGCATTTTAATCAAATAATTCAATTCAAGAATCAATCACGAAATATTAACAAATTAGCAATTGCAATGCACACATTCAAGAATCGACCTAAAGAACTACCAATTGAGAGAAAAGGAAAATTTTACCTATCTTTAACACTAAACTAATCGATTATGAATTATTGGATCATTGGTCCTAATTGATCCTAAGGTTGATTACTCTCTCTCAAGTTATAACCATTAACCCTAAATTATAAACCCCAATCAGATTATAGAAAATTGCAATTTCTCAATTAACAATCTATCCAAACCCTAATTAGATCTGAAGTTTTCCAATAGACTACTGGGAACCTGTGTTAGATCTCTCTTCACAGAATTACCGATTTGATCAATTTCTCATTCTTATTAAATCACCTAACTCTCATTAGCCCAATTTGATTATTTTTCATTCGATTCACCCTCTCAGTCTATTACAGAATTATGTAATCTCATAAATCAATCACAATGAATCCAAATAACATAAAACAATCAGATTTTTACTAAATCAAAGATAAAAACAACTCGAAGGTGAGTTTAGACATCCTCAATATTCACAAAATCCTATCACCAATGGTTATTGCAATTTTATACATTAATAAAATTGAAAATAAACTAAAAACAATTTCTAAATGGATGATGAAGGTAGCAACGTCGAGAAGCCTCCTATTCTAGGAAGTACTTCGCGTCGGCTTTTTCTTTATGTCTTTCTTCCTTCTTCTCTTTCTCAATCTCTTGGTGAACTCTCTCTAGGGTTTCTCAACGGTGGCTGATGCAAAAGCTCCTCATCTTCTTTGTCTTATTCTTTATATACCTTTTGTGTTCTGGTAGCCCTAGGGCTTTTCAGAGGTCCGAAAGGATAAAAAAAACTCCCTCAAAACTTGACTTTTTTGAGTGTCTGCGCATCTGTCCAATGTAGGCCACGATTATAGCCCTACAAGCCATAATCGTGGGCCACATCTGAGCCTTCTATCATGATTATGGCAAGCAGGCCATGATCATGGGCCGTGTCCTGGGCTTCTATCACGATCGTGGCGATCGTCGGCTGACTCTAGTGCTTTTGTCACGATCGTGGCCTGTTGTGCCATGATCGTGGGTCATTTTTTCGACCTGAGTGTCTCCGAAACTTTTCAGTTCTTCAATGTTGACCCTGAAACACTAACAAACAGATCAAAATACCTCAATGACATAATAATTAAGATCAAACACTAACCTATAAAAACACTTAAAGACAATTAATTAACAAACTAACACAATTCTAACCTAAGAACGTTCTAAACGATTAAGTTAACACTTAAATACATATAAAACTAGGCCCTAAAACATGATGCAATTCATACTTATCAACATCCCACACTTAAACGTTTGCTTGTCCTCAAGCAAACCAAACAACAAACACAAAGAAATTCACACAGTATACATTGCAGTAACGAGATAATGGCTTCAACTTCATAAAATCAACTTAATTTTAAACACAATCATTTGAGTCATTTCAATCATTAACATTCGAAATTAACATCTTGGGCCTTTGAACTACATATACATTTTAATCTAAACTCAAGTGTTAAATTGTTTACCCTTTTCAATTGTACACATCCACTAATAATTCTTTGGTCATTCAGACTTTGTAACTACTCCTAAGTAATTTTCATGAAAAGGCAACTATTGTAAGTTCGATAGGTTTTTATTCAAAAACATACTTTTTTTAACATGGACTTAGTCCTTTTATGTGGAAGCAAGCATTCGTAATGAATGTCGATTTGGTTACTTGACTAAGTCATGTTTTTTATTAAGCTACTTGGTTAGAACATCATTATAGCATTTTTACTTGAAGGCACACATTTGTTATGCACGTCGATCCGGTTACTCAGGTATATCACGTTCTCAACTTGCTACTAGCTCTATTTATAACCCGAAGGCCAGTGGAATAGTTATTTATTTAGTAAACATGATTTTTTTTAATTGGCTACCTTATTGCTTTAGCTACTGGTTTCTATGAAAAATACTAGTAAAGCTACTTAAGTCGAAAGGCCTCAAATTATGAATGAATGTAACAATTTAAAGGGCGACAAACTCACACTAAATCCTAATTAAGCTACATATTTATCCAAAGACCCCAATTCACTAATTTTGCGAGCTAATGATTCTTCACAACCCAATAGACTATGTTCAAAACTAAATCAATTCCAATCCATCTAAGCCATTGACACATTTACACAATTCATATAATGCAATGTAACAACTATCATACAATATGCAAAATCACATTCAAAGCAAACCACATAACCCTCCCCACACTTGAACAACACATTGTTCTCAATGTGAAAAGGGGACAAACAAACATATAAGGAAAGAAGAAACATAAATTAAAGTAAAACAAAAATAAAAATGAAGACTAAATTTAAAAAGAAAGGGGTTTAGAACAAAGCCTCATGGTGAAGGACGCGGGGATAGTATTGGAAGTTCCAATTGTTGAGTTCGGACCATCTCCTTCATCTTTCTAGAGTTCTCGGCAAGTATATCTATAAATACCTTAGTGTTTGCAAAGATTGTATCCAGTACTTTCTTCCAGCCTGGTTCTCCCATTTCTTCTTCTACCTCAGATTCCTCACTAGTCGAATCCTCTTTTTGTTGTAGTTGAGCACGTGAACTCACTTGACCAATCCTACCCTTGACATGTGTCTTGGCAATAATATCCCGAAGTTCCATATTATGGGATTTTAGGATTTCGGCTCGCCATAGATGATGATGGTTCATAAATTAAGGCTGGTAGACTGTGAGTCCGTTGCACTCAACTCTATAGTTATTAGCTATGGCCAAAACTAAGTAGCCCATTCCTAAGTTATTGCTCCTCTTCTTTTGACCAGCAATAATGGCGTTAAAGATGTGGGTGGTCAATCAAACTGGGATGCTATGATCCATGCAACACAGCATGAAATGTTCTTTCGCCCCGCTGATTGATCTCGCCTTACTGTTTGTTTGATGAGCGGTATACTAGCTTGCGAGTTGGTAGAAGTTGGAAGAAACTGAAAGTTTGAAATTTAGGTAGAGAGAAGTGAGAGTGTTTAGAGGTTTCAAATTTAGAGAGATAAATTAAAAATGGAAGTGAATGAAAAAATGAAGTTAGAACTGAATATATAGGTGATTGGAGGGTAAAATGGTGAAATTTTATAATGACAGTCGCGTGTCCCCTTTTTTTACCCTACCACAAGCTACGATCGTGGCCTACAATTTCCCACCAATTTTTTTATTTTTTTCCTTTTGTCCTTCTTCACATTCCAAAGTCACTTTTTAACTCTTTATGGCCCTTTCACCTATCTTTGCTTACTTCCTCAATCATCTAATTAATGGAGAGGTCCTATGCCTTCCCAATTTTATTTGGAAACAAATTAATCCTAACTTTGGAATTCAAACTTTCTAAAAAAATCAAAGGAAATAAAATTCCTTAGGTTGCCTCCCATGCAGCACTTCTTTTAACGTTGGTAGCTTGACGCTCTTTTTTGCTCACGATGGTTCAAATGAATGGTGCAATGGTAGTGCAGTCACTGATCTCACAATTTGCACATGAGCTACCATGCTATGGATTCTACCTTATGATTCTCCTTCCTTCGCCTTCTTCTACGCGATTGTTTCTTTCTGAATGCATTCCCAGGATCCTCAAATATCTTCCTATTATCGTCGAGGTTTGGTTTCCTTGATATTAGTTGGAGGCAAAAGGAAACAGTTGTCTTTCTTTGATACTTTGAAGGTTATTTGCTGCTTTCCTACCTTAGAGTTAGTTTACCCCTATCAATGTCAATTATTGAGCGAGCAGTGGCCAAGAATGCTCGTCCAAGGACTATAGGGATTTCCAGATCTTCTCCAATATCCAATATATAGAAGTATATGGGAAATGTAAATTTATCAATTTGTACTTACGCGTCCTTAATAATCCCCTTCGATTGATGAACTATTCTGTTGGCCATTTTTACTAACAGCGTTGTGGGTTCGAACTCTCCTAACCCCAACTTCTGACTAAAGATATAGGGCATCATATTGATACTTGCTCCTAAATCCATGAATTCCCTATCTATATTGACTCCATTAATACTGAAAGGAATGTAAAAATCCCCTGGGTCCTCTTTCTTCTATGCTATATTAGGGTTTTTTCCGCTATGTGCTCCTTAACCTTCTTCTTGATTGATTTCTTTAGTGTGAGCCTCATTTGTAGTTATTCTGTTAAGTCATCAACCTTGTTTGATTCAACCTCCTTAAAATTTCTCATTGCCCTACTTGAAATTGACTTCCACTGAGCTAGAATTGTAGCGCCCCCTTACTGCAGGGTACACACCGGAATGCCCGGAGGTCATTCTGGTATATATCCTACGATAAGGGTGAGCCACGTTCAATCGCTACAGTCACTTCACAAGGCATCATATCATTACTCACTTATAAAGCATCATAAGAAAATCACAATAATTTAAAACCAACTTTTTCCTCATTT